>SDVV010015379.1:0-14542 GCA_016164225.1 Gammarus roeselii | reverse complement strand
GTTCCTATACTTGTGTTAACATTGCTGTTCTCAACAGCATACTGGCGCGCATGGCTGTGCTGGCCTCCCCCGGCTCTGCTGCTCCCCACTTGATGTGGACCTGCTGGAGGGGGCTGCAAAGGTAAGAGATTAAAGGTAAGAGACCTTTGAAATCAGGAATACATGCCATTGATCTTTTTCATGAATTGACTTGCTATTGAGTGTGATTGTGAGCTTGACTCCCTTGTGTGTTCTCCAGCCTAGACTGGAGATAGGGTGGGGCATGCTGGGGGTCTGGGGATGTTCAGGTATTCATCTAATGACCAACCTATGGCCCGTTGTTTGCAGGTTCATCTTCAGTATCCTTGGCATGTAACCCCACTTCTGAATCAGCCTAGCTGATCAGGAACGGTCTCCAGTCTGTGAAAAGGGTGAGAGAGTGCCAAGGTGAATCCTTCACTATCCAAGGTCCTGGGGTGGGTGCCTCCCATGTCTGTGATGTGGCCTGGAAGTGGGAGACCTGTATTCCGGCACTGCTCTGCATTTGCCAGACCTGGAATTGAACCCAGAGGACACCCAGGAGATGGGTGGCTATTTTTAGGCAGTTAAGCCTACAGGGGTGCTGCCGCACAGCCCGACAGATACCCAGGGGTGGAAAAGCCTGTTACAGGTGCAAGCCAGAGAGCAGCACGCCCAAGGTGCCCTGTTTTATTCTATAGCCCAGGTGAGCCTGGTCTCAGTGGTCATAACCCAGGTTGGTGTTGGTTTGGCAGGCTCCATGAAATAGCCACCTGAACAGTTTGGGTGGGAATTTTGCCATTGCTTACATGATCACAAAAATCCACTCAAGATTAGCTTTTGTAAACAATATTGCAATTGAAGCCAAGGTGAACGCATCATCATAGCAATAACAGGTCTGCTCTCCAATACTCATCTTGAATGCATTTTGAACTGGAAGCTAGACGTGTTGTCAATATATACAAACAAGTAATCTGGGACCCAACAAGGGAGGTATTTTATCATCACTTATGTGTCCCATCACGATTCCACTCCTAGCATTTGACAAACAAATGGATAGTCTTCAAGCGCATAGTTTCCACAAATAAGAAATGATTGGTGGCGCCCCATACTCTTGCTCAAGAGAGATCGGAGGCATGGCATGCATACAAGTGGTTCACAGGGGCAGAGGGTCGCAGCGCAGCCAGTGCTATTGAGAGATTACACATTAAGTGAGCTGAATAGGCACTATAGAAACTTTTCCATCACCTCCAGGAACTGTAAGCTGTTCCATGCTTTTGTGAGAAATAAAAAGATTGGTCTTCCAGCTGTGGATCCTCTCCGCTTGCTGGTGGGTGAGATAGTGCAGGATCCTGGTAGGATGTGCAAAGTCTTTGCTGCTTCTTATTCAGGAGTCTTTGTTAGTGCAGTTCCAACCCACCCAGACCATTTCCAGTTCATTGCAGGAAATTTGGCGGACGTTGACTTCTCTAGGTTGGAGGTCCAACGTGTCCTTTCCGCTCTTGCTCCCAGTTCCAGTGTGGGTCCAGACGGCCTCCATCCACAACTGCTAAGGAACTGTGCTGTTGAGCTCTCCCTCCCTCTTTGTTTGATTTTTCAAAAGTCATTGAGGACAGGAATGGTCCCTGAAGCAGATTGTTGGTTGTACCAATATTCAAGGCCAAGTCTCGCACTGATCCTCTGAATTACAGGCCTGTGAGCTTGATATCAGTTTGCTGTAAATCAATGGAGAGAATGGTTGTATCACGGTTGACCGAGTATCTTGAGAGCAATAATATTTCATCACATCATTACGGAGGCCGCCGTGGCCGAGTGGTTAGCGTATCCGACTGCAGTGTCAGCCTCTGGTTCTGCATGTTGCGAGTTTGAGCCTCGGCAGGAACACGGCGGTCTTGTGGCGGGGAGATTGGGCGCCTCCCCCCTCTGTGTCTGCCTAACTTAGCCACCCCCCTAACTAGGGGGAAACGGCTGTATGTCTATACATACATTACGGTTTTCGGAGAGGCCGTAGCACCGAGGACCAATTGCTGTTGACCTATGATGATGTTGGAAGGTGGATTGATGAGGATGTATTGTGGATGTTGTGATGCTGAATTTTCTCAAAGTCTGATGTGGTGAGTCATGCTGTGCTCCTGTCCAAATTGAAATCTTTAGGCGTTTGTAATTTTTTGCTAGCCTGGATTTCTGCGTTCCTTTCTGGCTGAGTGATGAGGGCTTGTGTGAATGGCAGCGTGAGCAGCCCAGTTGCTGTAAGGAGTGGTGTGCCTCAGGGTTCTGTCCTTGGGCTGCTGTTGTTCCTGATTTATATCAAACAGATCTCTAGTGATCTCTCATGCAAGTTCAAAGCATTTGCTGATGACTACAAGTTGTAATTGGGATAGTCTCGTAAGGACAACGAGTCTGTTGCTCAAGGTGTTCAATCACTGCAAAATGGGTTGGATGCAGTTGACTCAGTTGCATTGTCATGGAACCTTAGACTGAATTTGGATAAGTGTGTTGTGCTGCTTTTTTTTAGAGGTCGTATTGATTTTGATGCTTTGGTTCCAGCTAACCAGGATGCCCTGCAGGGCAGAGTGTTGAAGTTTGTCCCTACATACAGAGACTTGGGCGTCAGTGTAGATACCAGTCTCTGATTCCACAATCATATTTGTGTGGTGGGGGCAAAGGCTGGTGGGTTGGCCAACTGTTAGTTGAGATCAACTGTTTGCAAGTCATGGGAATTTATGCTGTCCCTATACATTTCGCATATTTGTCCCCTTACAGAGTATGCATCCTGTGTTTGGAACGCTGGATTTTGTGGGGACTGCAGGCTGCTGGAGTCTGTCTAGAGGAAATGGACTAAATACATTGATTGACTTTCCGGCATGGACTATGGTGGTTGTTTGAGGAGCCTGGATTTGTTTCCATTAAGGCCGGCTTCTTAGGGCAGACCTGATCAAATATTGGAAAATTTTGTATGGGAACTCAGAGGATTTGCAAACTATGTTTTCTTTGGCTCCAAGAGTTGGTACTAGAGGTCATGAGCTGAAGCTGGTATATTCTTCTTGCTCCTCTGATGTCCGCAGTAGGTCCTTCAGTGTGAGATTTGTTGGTGTGTGGAATAGCTTGCCTGCTGACATAGTGCAGTTGACAGATATCACTCACTATAAGCAAGCCCTTGCTGATCTGATGTAAGAGGAAGCTTTGTTATCTGATGTTATAATTGGGTAAAATGAAAGGAAGGAATGATTAAAGTGTTTTTATAATATTATTTTAGAATTGAATTGGAACAAAGTAACATGACAACAGTTGAACTCGTCCAATAGCATCAAACATTGATTTTAATACAACGGACACAACATAACAAAAGTGTAAAAGAACAGCAAAAAGGAATGTTTTAGGTGTAAGACGAGCGTAGAGCGTAAGCGTAGAGCCCCACACCTGAACGCTTCAGCTGATGGAGTGTGTCTGCCCACTGCAGTTCAGGTCTGCACCCTGAAATAATATGTGGGAGGGCCTTTGTTCATGTGTATGAAGTGGTCCTCCAATAAGGGGACCATTCACCTTTTTGGATCAAATTTTTTTGGAGCAAATTTTTATTGAACTACGATATTTTGCTTTGGGCATGCAACCATGTGCTGGACACTCTCTGTACCCATCTTTACAATGTTTTTTCCTGGTTGACAGGGGGCCACGGAAGGATGGGATAGATACTGTCTTCCTAGTTTCATTGTATTATTTCGCTCATTTCAGCCTATGTTGGTTCAAGGTACCGTTTAACCTAAATAGGCAAAAAGGGAACAAAGCTTATGATCTAATTACACAATTTGGGAGACATGACTTAAAGAATAATTACCTTACACATTATCATGGACATAGTAAAATATCACATGCAGGAGACAGGAATAACCTTACACATTATTATGGACATAGTAGATATCACACGCAGGTGACAGGTTGACCCCTCACACGTCTTATTAATTACATATTTACTCTGCATTACACGTTTGATCAAAAGACAATCATTCGAATTGTGGCCATGATGTGTTTTTTTTTTGTTAATGTATTTTTAGGTTTATGTGTTTTGAACGCATTATTTGGGGGTATTTTATTCTGCTTGGTCGGTTAATTGGGGTTAACGGTTTTGAAACTCATGATGCTCGGTTTTACTCTCTCGTAACCCCATGCTATGTCACCAGGGGGTTGGATTGGGCTGCGGTTTGCCTCTTTCAAAGCAATTTGTCCGTACAGTTGCCAGGACAAAGCTAACATTATAAATTCCGGATGATCAAATTGCGTATGAGGTGCCTGTGTGGACTCAATCATACCTGGTTTGGCGTTGCCTGTTCGTATGTCAGTCCTTGCTTCTCCAGAAAAGGATTGCTTGCTTTTTTTTTTTAATATGAAAAAACCGAGACGGTTGATCCTAATCATTTTCCGCTTCTGACTTTAGTCGGTGATTGTCGATTAGAAAAGACTTACCTTTGTCTCCCTTTATTTACAGAGCCATCGCATGATTTGTTTTGTCATGGGTTTGAGTGTGTTTGGTGACGGTTTGTTCATTCATTCCTCTATTCACACATTTGCTTGTTTTCCAATCACATATCGCATAGGTCCAACTTGCATATCATTTGCTTTTGCGTCTAGGTCATTCTACGACAAACATGTCTCAACATTATGGTCGGTGGTATACACACTTTAATAAAAAAACATCCTATCATGACATTTGGACTATAATTTTCTGCAAATGCATACTGACCTGAATGGTACACGACACTTTATTGACAACACATGAAATGTACCTTGCATGAAATAAAATTGAAATTTATAACCGTATCGGACATCTAAACGTGTCACCTAACCAATTGGTCATGGAAATTTTTAAAATTGGAATGTTATTACACAAAATAGAATACCGCATTTCTACGCAGACTTGAATGCTACACAACAATTTACTGTACTGACATCACTCAAATTCAACTTTACATGAATTATTGACATTTATGAGATCTCATTGGACATGACACATGACCAGTTGGTCATATAAATTTGTAACTATTGCACACAAATGTTTGAAAAGGAAAACCATGACACTGTATGTGCTTTGCCACAAAACGGGACATAAAATAATTATTGGGTGAATGAGCTAATCATGAAATAGACTTTACATGAAGAGTTATTGAAAATTTATGAGCTGCAATGCCAGATCATCCACCACACAGAATGAACTTTTTCCATTAGGGCCCAACACACCAGCAAAGCCAGAGTGTAAAGCAGAACAACAGACACAAATGCCACCTGACTTTTGAAAGCAAGACAAAATTATGAAGTGAAAAATTCTGAAATGTGCATTTCAGGCAGCTGACCATACAGCAATTCAGTCAGTAAACTAAATTGCATAGCTACACACATTGTTACATGCTGGTATGTATTAAACATCAGAATAGAAAGAAAAAAAATCATCCTACATCAGATCAGCAAGGGCTTGCTTATGGCGAGTAATGTCTGACAACCACACTATCTCAGCAGGTAAGCCAATACACACCAACACGTCTCTTGCAATGAATTACCTATGGCTAACTTCAGAAGAGCAGAGGATACACCAACATCAGCTAATGACCCTTATTAGGAACCAAATCTAATTTGAGTCATCATTCAACATATTTAGCAAAATTCCCAATTAACTTTAGAATTTTTCCAATATTTTATCAGATCTGCTCTCAGCAGACAACCTTCAACCAAAAACAAATCCAGGCTTCTCAAACTACTACCATAGTCATGTCAGAAAGTTCATCTATGTTACTGATCCATCATGTTTGAATTGATTCAGGCAGCCTGCAGTCATCACAATATCCATTGCTCCAAATGCAGGATGCATGCTCAACAAATTGGCCAATATGTGCAACAAATAAGGATAGCATAAACTCTTGGGAACTGCATACAGTTGATTTCAACAAACAGTTTGCCAACTCATCAGACCCTGCAGCCACCACACGAAGATGATTGATGTATCTGATACTTGCGTACACACTGACACCAAAATTTTCATGTGCAGTGACAAACTTGAGTGGTACATCTTGCAAGAAGTATTGGCTAACTGGAACCAGATCATCAAAAGCAGTGCAACCTCTTCAGAAAAAGTGCAACAAAACACACTTGACTATTCAATTCAAAATTCCAGGACCTTGCAACAGAGTCAACTGTGTCCAACCTCATTGAATTAATGGCAGGTTAGTGTCCTTTAATGAGTATTTCAAGATCCAAGAACAGCAGCAGTCTAAAGAGAGCCCAGAGGACCACCACTAGTCACATCAACTGGGCTGCTCACGCTGCAACTCACACATACACTACACTCATCACATAGCCAATAAATAGGGGAAGGGCGCATTAGTATAGCTCCTCAGGAGATATGAGAGAAGGCCATTGGGACTAATACTTGAACTTGGGTCAAAAGCCAAAAGATTATGCTAGACCCCTAACTTTGAAAAATCAAGACCAGATAGACTTGTAATTTGCTTATAAAAATTTAAATATGTATGATTTATACTTTGACTAACAGTTGTTATATGATCAGCTGCCTGAAACACAAGTTTCCTAAACAAAATCCTTTTTTTTTTCTCCTGCTTTTGCAGTTCTGGAATGCTGTGACATTATGTTTTCCTTTGCACCCAGGCTTTGCTGGAGTGCTGAGCTGTCTTGAAGCATACCAACTTCCAAAGGTGAGTAAAATTCCTGCAAATAGACTGAAAAGAGGTCAGGTGGGAGAAGCTGCAAGACAAAAAACTATGGAAAAAGTAGCAAAGACTTCACACATCTTGCCAGGATCCTGTATTACCCCAGCACCAGCAGCAATATCCTTGGTCCTATATGCTTGCCAAGCAATCTTATTACTTGAAAAAGCTTACAGTTATCACAACATTTTAGTAAATTTGTAGGTCTAATGCAGTGCACAATATGCGTGTACTATGTAGGCGCCTTCATGAGTAGAGCAATAACTGAATTGTAGCCCTCTACTCACCTGACATGCTTGTGTTTATGCTATGCCTTGGATATCTCTTGAATAAAAGAAGGGGCCAGAGGGTTTCTGACAGGCTATGGGAGGGTAGAATGAACAGACATGAGGGGTTTGAACTTATCAACATGCATCATCAAAACTGATTGCAGCAACAAAAAAATTCACATCTGCAGAAAAGGTGAATTCTAGTTCTGAATCAACCTGAGACTAGGCCTGCAAACTTATGGCCTAGTTCCTTTCATGCCACAGATTTTTCTTCCACATAACCATGTGCTCTAGCACAGATTGCACAATTGGGCACCAGGTTGAGAACATTACGTGCCTTTTCAGCACTGAATATTAAAAACCCAACCAGTCATGCGCCTCAAAAGGCAAGATCCGCATATGAAGACCTTTGCCTGCGCTCGCAGAGTTACGTGCCCTACAGTTGCAAGATACTAACAAACATATACAGCGGAGACCTCGATGTGCGTAGGCAGCGCAGTTGTCTGTAGAAATACATGTGTGTGAAGTTTGGGGTGACGCACGTAGACGCAAACGTCTTCCACAAACCAGGCATCCTATAAAACTGAACGGAATGTAACATCTAGATGACACTTTCTTCTGGTAGTTATACAAATTACAATTAACCGTCATAGTCAGTTTTTATTACCACCGTTTGCAAATCTTTTGACCATATGAGTGATGACGGTAAGCTTGATTTTGCACTTAAACTTTGCTGGCCGTTACATGAATGTTGCAATGAACTTGTTTACAGAAGTGTGCAAGGTCGGTGTTCGTATTCATCTACTGCCAATATGCAGGATTGTTAAATTATTGTTCAAACCATGTCAGGAAGAACTCAGTATTGCAGTTTAGTTATTGTTGTACGCAAACTAAAGCCCGATAAACTTAATCTTGACATTATCACGCATTGTATTTTGAATCGCCCATTTGATATTCTCCTGTAAAAATATGCGAGATTTTTTTTTCTTCATTTCTCTGACAGCTGTCAATTCAGAGAAGGTTCTCCAAACAAATTACTTGTTCATCACAATGTTGTTGTGCAGTGGTTAGGAATTGTATAGTTGTTGAATTGATATGCTTAGGAGGAAAATGAATACTTAAAATTGTAGCACAACAACTAGTCTAAAGATTTGTTTACATGCAATATACAGTCTCTGCGTGCAATATTTTGGGAAGGTGTCATCACATGCGCTTCATCTGAAGATTCCATGTGCGCATCATATATATCTAATTGTATGTTTGCGTACGCTACTTGCCAAATTGTGCAAACTGGGCTCTGGCCCCAACAACTGAAGATATACTAGGAGACAACAAGAGAATACTGGCAGCAAGGCAGCAGCAACAATAACAATCACGAACAGGATCTGCCAAATATGCAGGAACAAGATCCATTATATTGTTAGATAGTAAAATTGTGGGCTGCTAACCAACTGAAAAAGCTGAAGCAACAAGATAGTCTAAAAATTGCATGCAAATTAGCTGAATGTAGCCATCAATAAGGCCCAGGGCTAGTCAATTGCTGAATAATTCAAATAACCTGTGATAACCACCTTCTTGCTGAAGAAAATGTGTTATGATCAGCCTCCGCTAGCACATATATTTGGAAACATTGCTAACCAAACATTACAACAAAGAACTGCTTTGTGTATGCCCAAGAAACTGTAGGTCTTAGGCCTGTTAACCCTAGCTTAAGTTACATGAAGAAATCCCTTGCCTTGCATATTTTCAGTTCCCCTCCAAAGCAGTTGGTTTCCCCACATGGATTACAGGACGTAGGAGATGTTGATGAGTGGAGGGCCATTTGGCCATCCTGTTAAACTTGACAATTCAGCATTGTATGGACTAGATCCAATAACATAGAAGGGTAGTGTTAGCTCAGGGGTATTGTAAATTGCAAACAGAAGGATGGGAGGAGCCTGTATATAAATTAGTTAACGAACAAAGTTTATCAGTGTGCCAATAAGGTCAAGGTTTCAAGACATCACGACTCTTTGGGGAGGAGCTCAAAAGTAGTGTGTTTCCCTTATTGGAGGATCAATTCATACACATAAACAAGGCCCTCCCACATTATTTCAGGGTGCAGATCTAAAGTGAAGATCACAACTCATTCTATTAGCTGAGGCTTCAGGTGGGGGTGAGACTGATTTAGGACAGCAACTGATATAATCTCATATGTGGAGGTGTGTGATATTGCCCTTTAGCATCAATATGTGTTCCCTAGGTTGTTACTTGACTATAATTCCTCAGTATTTATATCTTGTGTATTGCATCGCCCTACAGGGTGGGTCTTTGCCTTTGCGTAGCTTATGCTTTGCTTTCTGTTTTACACATACGCTCTACGCTTTACACTTATTACATTTCTTTTTGCTGTTCATTTACACTTTAGTTCCGTTGTGTTGGTTATATTACAATAAATTTTTAGTGCTATAGGGAGAGTTCAACTGTTGACATGCTACTTTGTTATAATTCAAAATATTATAAAACCACTGTTCAATCATTTGTATCTTGCATTTATACCTGATTGTAACAAACGTAAATTGAAGTACATAACAAATGTTTGATAAAAAGTTGATTAAGCAGCTCTACTTCTTATTATTATTACATAGTTCTCATTCATAAAATACTATTCTACATATTGACTTTATGTAGCTATATGAAGACTTTTTATTCTTTACGGATCATAGTGGTATGGTGGAATGTGAAATTGAAAATTCACCATCATGTCAGAGAGGTAGTGGGAAAGGCTTCAGGATTGGCCAACAACCTGCTGAGATCCAAAATTTGCTGTAGTCCTCACTTCATGGTGTCCCCCTTTGCAATGCACATCAGGCCTATCATGGATTGTTGTTCGTTGGTGCGGAATATGGGTTTTCTTTTGGATTTGAGATTGCTAGAGTCTGTGCAGAACCAGATTGCACAATTGGGCACGGGGTTGAGAACATTACGAGCGTTTTCATCGCCGAATATTAAGAACCGAACCAGCCGTGCGCCTCAAAAGCTGAGGTTGGCAAATTTAGATGTTTGCGTGCGCTCGCAGAGTAGGTTTGTAGAGTTACGTGCGCCACCGTTAGAGACACTGACAAATATACACTGAACAGAAAGCGAGAGGTGCTAGCGCAGCAAAACTGACTGCAGAATTACATGTGTGTAGAGTTTGAGATGACCGCACATAGACGTAAGAGTCTTTCACCAACCAGGCGTCATAAAAAACAGAATGTAACATTTAGATGCTACTCTTTCTTATGATAGTTATAAATTGTAATTAACAATACCTGTCAGCTGTTATTAAAAATTGACATTACTAACAATGCCTAATTTTGCACTTCCACTCCGCGGTATTTATCATGAATGTTGCAGCAAACTTGTTTACATAACGTGTGTGACGTTGATGTTCGTTTTCATCAATTGTCAAAATGCAGTAATGTTAAATTGTCATTCAAACCATGCAGGGCGAAATTCAATATTACAGTTTAGCTATTGTTGCATTCATACCAAACGCTGATGCGCTTTGTCTTGACTGATATTGCCCGTTGTATTGTGAATTGTCAATTTTTCAATCTCCCGCCAAAAAAATGCGATATTGTTTTTTGTTCGTTTCTCTCAGTAACCGATGACGATCCGGACTGTTTGGTCACAGAAATTAGTATTCTTCAATGATGGTGATGCGCAGTGGTTAGGAATCTCGGGGTCAGCTTGAATTAATATGCTATGGAGGAAAATGCGTGCATGATATTTTAGCAGATTTTTTTGAAAATTTGTTTACGTGCGATGTACTGTCTCCACAAGCGATATTTTGAAAGGTGTCTTCACGTGCACTTCATCTCAAGATTTCACGTGCGCATCACATATTTCTCATAAATGTTCGCGTGCGCTGCCTGTCAAATTGTGCAAACTGGGTGCAGAGCATAGGAGATGGACAAAGAGTGTGGATGGTCTGGCTGAATTGAATTACTTCTCCAGACTGAAGCAACTAGGTTTATTTTCTCCAAGAGGAAAGTTTCTGAGAGCGGACCTCATTAAATACTGAAAGATCATCTGTGGGTTAGATGGTGGCCCTATAAGCTTTTGATGCCGGCTGGCAATACCAACATCAATAGGAGAGTCTTAGGAACACAATGTGTAAGTGTTCAGTTGTGGAAAAGCCTTCCAAGTTTTATGGTGGAATCTGATTCCCTGGCTGCATTCAACTTCAAGGGGTTGCTTGCTGTGTTTCTGGGCAATTTTCTGTTTGAGTTTGTTTAGGTTTGGGGAGGTCTTTCTGTAACATATTGGTATCTTAGCTTTGGGATTGACCTGCCCGATGCACCATCTCCTTGTGGATGGTTTAGCCCCCTTCTTTTATCTTGTGCATGGGTGGTAGGCATTTCTGTGTCTTGGTGTTGTTGTGGTGGTGGGTTGTTATGTGCCTGCATGGGATGCATCTGTCTGGGTGATTCTCTGTTGCATTTTTTTTATATTGTTGTAGTGCTGGAGCAGTTAGTTGTGATGTGTGTGTTGCATCTTCATGTGCTGTTCTACAATTTATTCATTAATTTTTTTGTCATCCATACAGTTTGTTCATACGATAGCCAATGGTGCTGGGTGCACTCTAATTCCAGAACCTATACCTGCGTTAACAAAGCTGTTCTCAATATAAGCTGGCGTGCATAGCTGTGCTGGCCTACCATTGCCCTGCTGCTTCTCACTGACTTGTGGCACTGCTGGGGTGGGCTCTAAAGGTATGAGATATAGTCATAGTAGGAATGCATAGTGTATGACAACTACCTATAACTAGACTATAAATGTCACACCAATGTGTTATGTTATGTTGAGTGCAGCTGGATTTATTTGGTGGCAATGTTACAAGCAAATTATTGGAACCTTGCCTATCTAACCTAACTTAGTCTTAGAGGTACATGTTTCTAACCCACAGGGCAAATGTATGCATTTTACACCAGCTCAACAAATGAATATTTTATTATAGGGTAAGTAATTCTAAACCTGCAAGGAAAATATACATTTTGAATAGGCCAACCTGTCATAGTGTCATTCACTCACAGTTTCCCCAAACTATCAAGTATTTTTCTTCCCCACAGTAGGTCCTAGCCCTTGCTATCTCATGGATTGTGAATTTTTCCATTATGACTTGCCTGATTATTATGATATTTGTGTAGTAGCATCAACCAGGGTGATTCCCTGCGTTTGGCAACAAGATGTGACTCCAAGCACCCCCCATTTGGGGCACCAAAATGTTGGAAATGTCACTATTTGACTATAGGACTTGGAAGAGCAGGTCTTGGTTAGTAAGTATCAACTAGTTTTAAAAAATTTATACGCACACAGAATTTATTAAAAATCCCAAAGCCCCAAAGTGAATATGTGTTTTTCAGGTCCCTGATAATTTTGATTCAGTAAAATTTACATTCTGCAAACTTTGATGCTGTGGCTAGAGTTTCCATTGGATTAGGACCAAATTTGGTGGTGATAGACAAACTATGTGATAGTTTTTTGTGTAAGAAGGATTTAGGAAATTAATGTAAACTTTTGTAGATGTATATAAATATACGACCACGAGGAATCATCCATGGTGAAAAAAAAAATTGGGGATGATTTCCAGCACCTATTTTGTTGATAAATATTCTTGTTTTTCTTCAAATAAAAGTAATTAAATACAACTTTTCAAACATGTGACATCTGGATGTATATGAACCAAAATAATGATACCACAGCTAATTTCAAAATGCTAACTTATTTTATAATGACCCTATGTGTATAACACATGGTGACATGTCAAGGCCCAAGTGTTAATTTATGTTCAACACCTACCAACAATCTCTACTCATCATATTTTCATACTATGATAACATTACCTTACCTAGCATGCCTTGTATTCATGTTAATGCAATTAGTTTGCTATAGAAATAAAGAAAGAAATTGATTACCTGTTCAATCATATCATTAAAACTTTAATTTTTTCATAATATTTGTTCATTCACAGATACTTTAGAGTCATAATTAGCTCAGGATGTTGATGAATGACTTCCAGTAATGTTCGTTTGCAATTATTAAAGAAAACTGTTTCCCATTGTGAAATCAGGAAAAAAAACTTTGAAAGTGACGGACAATTGGTATGACACTGCAGCACAGGACTAGCATCAAAAAGACCTGCCCCAGACATAATATTTGACCTAACATTTTCTTTCAAGAAGCTGAAATTTAGCTACTAATATAGGCATTTATTTCTTTTGGTTCTCTCTAACTTTCAATTTGAGGTTCAATTGTTGATATATGGGGGTGTGGGGAATCCCCATGTTTGGTGTGGGGAATCCCCATGTTCGGTGCGGGGAAACCCCATTCGATGCAGGGAATCACCCCCGATAAGGGGCCATAGCGGGCCGCACAGTTTATTGTAAATAACTCATTTCTTGTTGATGATGTAAGGTTGAAACTAACGGTGCAGAAAATGCAGGGGGTCACCCCTGCCAACGCTAGCTCATGTATACACATTTACTTTTTCAAGAATTGACCAAGTTGCTGTAAGGGCAGTTGCCAAGATACAAAATTCCGGATTATTCTCGCATATTATTTAACCGTGCAGTCAGTGTTTTCACAATTTTGCTATGCTGTTGGGCAGTCTTTAGGACACCAAGATACCAAGGCAAGATATCCAGGCCAGGCAACCTGACTGGGTGCTGCAATTCGCTTGAGCCTAATGGAGTTTAGCTTTATATCAATAGTACCTAAGGCGGAAGCCGTAGAGATAATTGTTTAACTTGAACTGGCTACCTCAACTCACTGCTTTTCACTGGGTGTCGATGAATTGTACTTGATATTTCTGACTAATTGAAAAAAAATATGCTGTCGGATACACTCAGGTTTAATGATACCTTGGAATAATGCCGGTTTGATAAAACAAACGAATCTCAGAATTTAGTCAGCAATCGTTCTAGATGCTCGAACTGAATGACGCAACTACAAGGTGCGCACACTTGGCTGTAATCTACGGAATTCCATGTGTGTATAGTTTGTAATGACCGTGGATAGAGGCAAACATCTGTCATCATCCTACATGAGCAAACGAAACGTCGAGAAACACTTTTAAATAGTAAACCCAATTTTGTGGAAAAAAATTAGTTGCGTAATTATTACAAGGGGTTATGATTTATATCACCGTATACGAATTTCCCCGCAGAACGACTGACATTAGCAATGAGTTATCTCTCAATTCCACTTCACAGGCTGTTCCATGGATGTCGGGAAATAATTGTTTGCCATCGTCGGTGATGTCGGTCTTTGCTTGTGTCTACCTTCAATTGACAGTAATGGGCTGATACATACCCTCACAGAAATCAACTTCGATGCCCTGAGCCGCTTATCGCAGTCCGCTTCACCCAGCCAGAAAGTTCATGGTCCACCGTCTAGGAACAGACTCCACCAATCTCTGATTACCAAAATATCTCACCTTACCAAGATGATCAATAAAAAACACCCATGTTGAAAACGTCTTGGCAACTGCATCAATCGAAAATAAATACGGGAATGTAAAGAATTCTATATGAAATACAT
>SDVV010015378.1:0-14543 GCA_016164225.1 Gammarus roeselii | reverse complement strand
ATTGTAATATATTTAAAACGAACTAGCTCTGTTCAAACTTAACCTAACTTTTTGACCAGAATGGTATATGAATTGACGGTTAGGTGAAACTGCGGATCTCTGATTGTTGTTGGGAAAAAAATGTAAGCCAGTAGTTTGGGAACGGGGGATACCTTGAAGTTTCAACGATGAGAAATGATTCATTTGTTACGACATCGTGGTAGGGAGACTTACAATTGAAATCACATTTGGTTGGGTGACTAGAAATCACCATTACCTGCCCTATATTCAACAACTCATAATATTGAGTAAAAACAGATAGGTAAGTAGTGTTTAAGTACAAAGTAGGGCAGAGCTATGCGTAATCTCAGATCTGAAATAGGTTTATTCCACGAATTTGTCTCTGAAATGCCGTTTAGTATGAGTATTTTTGATGGTCTAATATTTTATTTATCATGAAACACTATCGAGGTATGAGTGAAAGGATAGTTGTGATTGGTAATGAGAAATTTCAATTTGCTACTTCTTTTTCAGAAATTCATTCAAATGACGAAAATATATTTTTCCACAACTTCAGGACATAGCTTAACCAAAACCCATGGATCTTCAATTTCACATGACGTTCATCGTTTCTCCCTGATTTTGATCGAGAAGCCAAGTATTATTTTCTAATAATGGGACAAATATGATCGATCAACTCATTCAGGAAAACCGTTTCCCGTCTCACTTTTACCTCTAAAATCATTAGCCAGTGTAGAATAGTCTGTTCCATGACACCGTCTATCGTCTAACAGAATGGGTATACGACCTCATGGTACCATAATTTATGCCACACAACTCAGCCAAATAGTTGTAGTTCGGCTTGTTGTTGTAAAAAAGATAAAATGACTGTTCATAAGTGATGGATATGATGGCACTTGAATCATTGATTCCCGCCGATGCGGATGTGATTGCTGATCAGACAATATTGTCTACCGAAACCTAGACGCGGAAGAAGCTGTTTCGTGTGACTTCGCGAGTGCTGATACGTGAACTGCCTGGTAGTAATACAAGTGCAATATGGTTCTGAAATATGGTTACTATTATGCTTTATATTACTAATGTCAACATTTATACATGATGTTCGACAGACAGAGAGTGTAGCAATTTTCCCATTGGACTGAATCTAGAACAACATTGCATGGTCTCAGTTGGGGTAGAAGACCATTTGAATATGCATTCCCAGTAACAATGATGGAACATTAAAAAAAACACATACGGTACGTACAGCATGCAAGTCAGTGTTCGACATATTCGTCGTATCTTGAATATAAAACTCGTCAAAAATCGGTACAGTATTCCATCCTAAAATTGATGGTAAATGTTTATATCCACTTTCTCGGTTTGTTTCGCACCTTTTGAACACTGAACTACATTTCTGTATCTTGTTGAATTCGTAAAAAAATTAAGACGGGCGACGGAATTCACTTGCATTAACTAATGGGTGATCTTCGATCACATCAGGTGGGTTACCTTATGCTAAGTGATACTGATTGGTCAGAAGTAGCAATCGAACTGGGACTGAACTTATTGCATTCCTTTCGTACTCGTTGATTGCGGTATAATCAAAGGCGCATTCACCTAGAGGAAATATGTTCAAGCTTCTCACCTCCTCTTCATCGCTCTGATAAATATAATTACAAATATTAATTTCCGTAACTATGTATTTCTAAACATCAGGCATGATTCAAAGTACAGAACAATATACAAAGAATCAAACGGATTCCAGAGAGACCCTCTGCAGCCTACTTCAAATTTTGTAAACGACCTTTGCTAATTTTCATCCTCCCTATAGAATCATAAAGCCAAATTAGGCACCACTAAGATTTTCAATAAAAATACAATATAGCCATCTAAAATCTACTCCATATTGCCGTACTCAACATAAAATGATGGGAATACGTTTAAGAATATCATTGTAATGTTTCGGAGTGATGACAAAACATTTCGGAAGAATGTCAGTCCAAGGAACAATCAGAAACTGGCATATTTTTCGCCTTCCAAGACAGAGCGGTTAGGAGATCACCTACTCTGCTATTCATGACATCATTATTGTGAACAGAGTGTAATGTAAGAGACGGTGCCCAAGGGATACCATTCAGATGGACTTGGTGGCCTGCTGCAGTAATGCAACGCACAACAATCCTTTACTATGGTATCATTAGGGGTATTGATCAGGAACATTTATTGCAATAAACATAAACACGTCTACGGGTGATAGAAAGTGGGAACCATCTGGCAAACAAATGATCAGCTCCTGCAGAAATTGATTAAATATTTGATCGTCCAGCAGGTTGTCAAAAAAATGAAACAGTTGTCGTTTGATTACCATTGGCTACATTTGCAAACGTTGAACGATTTTATTAATATCATTTTGTCGGAGTAACCTATGTGTGTCATCTCTATTTCCTGCAGTGTGATCACCAAGTGGTGTAGTGGAAATGGATCCACGACATTAATCTATATGATGCATCGAGGAGTGAGCTGCCATGACTGGTATGAACTTGCAGCCTACTCACTCGATGTAGACTTGCACCACATTTTACTGAGATATTCCAAAGGTTGTGGGTCTGAAATCGATGCCAGCGTTTAAAAAAAATGATAGACGGAACACCCCATAAGTGTTTTATCAAAGATCGAGAGCGAGAATGCCTTCAAGTGTCTGCAGGGAATTGACTCCATCAAAGCTGCCAGAAAACGAGCAGACAATTTCTAACACGAGCGTATTGTTTCATAATCACAAGTAGCTGGCACTGATTTCGTTAATTATCGATGAGATGGCTCGGATAATCACTTCAAAATGTAATGCCCAGTAGAATGAGTGAACCCTAAAAATTTAATGACGTTTGCATATGGGGAAACGACAGGAAAACAGACTAATTTACTAATACAAGAGATTGGACACCGTGTGTTTGAAGCCCCTGAGGACACACTACGAATTTGGAAGGACTGCGGAGTATTGACATCATCATTATTTTTTTACCGAATAGTCATGAGACAGTGCGAGGTTAACTTGGTGGAATACAACCATTAAACCCCACACTGTTGTTGTCAAAGATTGCGACAAGTCAAGTTCGTATCCATGATGATTATTTAAGTCTCAATTCGGTTCTTTGAAGTATTCAGAAAACAAAAAACAAATAATAAGACCAAAAAGTGGGAGAGTTTATCGTCCACTGGCGCAGCTTAGACAAGAGGTCCATAGTGGCATTCGCCTGATGACCAATTCCAGACCGTGCTAACCCTGAGACATCCAGGATACTAACAAATTATATCTTTCATTTCTGCTGCAAAGTCCAAATTGATGAGACATTTGCATACCTACAGAAAGGTAGAAAACTCTGTCGCTTGGTAGGTATTAGAAAACACAATCTTCACTAAGGCCGCACTTTTGAAGTATCCGAATGGTGGGTTGGATTCTGCAAGCCCACAATCCATCGAATAGACCTGTTTACTCCAGACCTGTTTTACTCTGAAGATGGTTGCAGTAGAGTGACCGAAACGTTAGATTAAATGAATCCCTACATCCTGATAGCCGTTGTGTCTTTCATTTCCCCAATTGTTCTTCGAAGACTTGATAATGATGGAAAAGAGCAGTTTAGGAGGCTGGAAAAGCATTTGAAACTTAATGTGAATAGACTGATCGAAACGATTGGCGGTGAATCCGAATCAGCAACTTTGGCAATGTGCCATACAAGCAGTGTACGATGTCTGATCAGTAGATCAGATTTCATCATGGTGATATATAAACTAATTGGCACATTTTATGATCATTTCTACACATGAATACAGTTTTTTTCGATTCCATATGCTATGTAGCAACCAATTTTCACCCATGAACCCATATCGCCCATTAT
Organism: Gammarus roeselii; assembly: GCA_016164225.1. Taxonomy (NCBI): domain Eukaryota; kingdom Metazoa; phylum Arthropoda; class Malacostraca; order Amphipoda; family Gammaridae; genus Gammarus; species Gammarus roeselii. The sequence continues at coordinate 10,668 of SDVV010015378.1, read as the reverse complement.
CTGTTTGGATCCCATCATGCATCACCTGGGATTACAATAGTGCGGCGAGCTTAGGAAAAAATATCAGGACTTGAAAGTAGCATCAGAGCAATAGTCCATTATTAATGTTCACGGATTTGAGAACATAAAATCAAGATAAACAAATCAATCGCATATCAAATATTTCATAGTTCAAAATTATTTATTCGTGCTTTGAATTTTCGTTCAAGGTCGTTAAGGTCTTTCCATAGTTTGAACGGCGCCGAATGACCGATTGCTATCCCCACAACCTAGCATTATGACGCAGGCTTGTATGAGATGACTTTGGAGCTTCACGATCCCCACGCGCGGTATGCCTTTCCAGGCGGGTTGCGTACTAGAAGAAGATGCAGTCGCCGCCAAAATAATTGACGAATGAAATAAGGTAACTACGACTGTTAGGCGTTTAATAGGAGCACATTTGATGTCAGGATCAACCAGCGTCCAAACATCGTCAATGATTCAACTGTACATTCTAATTGATTACATAAAAATATATCGAAATATGGAATTAGTTACTACTAATTATATTACACTATTACAGTATACCATTCACAGTTTCCACCTTCAGAAAATCCAAGAGAATGAGTAGGCTACTGCCATTAGGCTTCTAACACTAGGCTACTAGTACTATGTTACGACCATTATGCTACTACCAGTAGGCTAGTACCATTAGACAACTTCCAGTAGGCAGCAACCATTAGGTTACTTCCAGTAGGCTACTACTATTAGGCAACTACCAGTAGGTTACTACCAGTAGGATACTACCGCTTAAAATTTTATTTCGGAAGCGCATAAAACCTATGCAAATTACCTTTTTCCTGCATAAACCCATATCTAGTCAAGCATGAACATGCCTGACAATTAAATCTGAATTACCCAGAGGATTCCTAATATGAATGTTTCTCTAATTCACTTCGTCATATCTGAATGAGGACTCAATCGAACTTGGATTATTTCTTCTCCTAAGTAATGACATCAAACTTTTAAAAATCTTATTAAAGTTTTCCATTCTCTGATTGGTTCGCGAGGTATGGAAAGACCTTCCAGGCCCCATTTGGAGAAGGATCTTCACTGGGTAATTGGTTGAGTTATTGAGGGGTAATTCTATAGGCATCCCACTTCAAAGCTCACACAACCAGGAAAATTCCATTAAGAAAGGCCTTCCGGGCTATCGGGAAACCAACGCATCAGTGTAAATATGTCAAAACGTAAAATTGATTAGGGATGAGATAAAATCATTTTGGAAGAGACAATACTTTCAATTTATTGAGACGATTCATCCAAGGATTCTCCACCCTACTTGAGATGAAGTTCTTTCATTTATCGGAAGCAATTGCATCTCGAGGAGCTGGAAAAGAACAATATAGATTACCGAGTGTCGATGCAACGCGCATTTTGTAATTCGAAACAACGTTCGGATTACGTGGCGGAAGTGAGAACAATTATTTCATAGGCCTACACTGGGGAAGTATCTAAGCAATTATCTTTTACGACATGATATTTTGCTTTGCAATGTTGCTAGGAAAATTCAAAGATACAACCAAAATATTGGATCTTAATATTGATATTAAATGCTACTCAATATCATCATGATACAAAAGCCTCTTCCAGGATACCACACTTCTCAGCGCTGGCTAGAAACACGGCGACAGCAGCTATTATGCGCCTGCAACGACGAATTGATGGCTGCTTATGCATAGGTGGATTTATAATTGCACGTAAATAGTTCTCGTCTCTTTCAGTTTAGCAAGCAAATATCTTAGCCAAGACTGTTTATATTGTACACAAGGATAGACTCACGTATGAGCATATAAGGATTTTTCATTAGTAAAATAGGATACATTTTTTACTTTACAGTAACTTTCAATTTTTTTCAGAATGTCCTCTATCCTCACAATTCCCCTCACGGGAACTGTTTTGAATTATTCGAATATTCTGGTACCGAACTGACGCATGCGCAATCAGCTCTTCACGAAATGCTATATTCTCGTATCCTTATTGGAACTCTGACGAACTTAAAGTCATTTCTAACAAATAGTGATGACGTGCCAACTGCCTACCATGCAATGCACTCGAATTTAAATTAAACTATTGTATCCATACCAATTCACCATTCAATTGATTACATTTCATCAATTGTCGTCCAAGATGATCGATGAGGAGGCTCATTATCTTGGCGCAGAACAATCGAGGATACTTCGAGCGGCGAGAAAAGGACAGACTATCCTCTGTTCGTATTCGTGAAGCAGTCACATTGGTCAATTTATATACTGTTCTCCAATTACTAATCAATGAGTTCAATGGAGAAGATGAATCAAGTTAATTGACAAAAGATTAACTTAACAAAATGTATTGTGTTAATGATCATTCAGAAGGATTAAATATGTTTAGGTCAAAATATTTTTCGTGCATTTGAAATAAATATCACAGCTTCAATTACGTTGTTATTCAAAAAATAATATTACACGACAAAGCTTGGATTTTCACTAGCTTTACTCGTAATGTAATAACAATGAGGTTTGTTTCAGTCGATGACATTCGTTACCCTTCGTGAACTGGCGTTTGTTGATTGACTAGCAATCGCCCGCTCATGTCAAGATGCTCGAGAGCGATACGAAACATTTCAATGTTTTTGGTGATTTCCCCTTCTTGTTTTCCCACTGAACGGTTTTTGAAAGCAATACGCTTGCAAAAACACAATCATTATTTTTATTAAATTACTTATTTCCATCGTCTAGCAATGGGTTTTCAATACTTAGGTATAATACATCAAACTTAGCTTTCATATGCGCTATTTGAATAAGCGAAACGAGAGATAAAGTGAATTTGTTACAGGACATCTGTTGGGTGCCGGTTTGTAGCTACTTCACGTTTCAAAACATGATTCACAATATATGTAATTGAAAATCTTATAAAAAAACACAAGTGCATGGGATTGATAAATCCAAAATGAATACATCGCAGCTTATCTCTAATGTGCTGCTGGCTCGCCTCCTTGGAACTGAATGGAATTCACAATATACCATCCTACATGTACACATACAAATACACATTCAAATGTACACACACCTACCTACATATATGGATGACAATAAGTGTAATACACATTCATATCTGCCTACATATATGGAAGGCAATCAGTTTAATACACATTCATATGTGCACACACCTACCTACTTATATGGATTACAATTACTACAATACGCATTGATATGTGCTATTACTTACCTACATATATGGATGAAGAATCAGTATAATACATATTCATATGTGCACACACCCAACTACAGTACATGTATTGATGACAATCAGTATAATACACATTCATATGTGCACACACATACCTACATATATGGATGACAATTAGTATAATTATTAAATTATTATTAAATCCTTTACATCAATGATCTGACAATGGGTTTTCTAATTTTTCAAAATAGTACACATAAAACTTCATTGAAGTGAACACTATTTGAATTTACGTACACAAAAATTCAATTTTAAATTCGCCGATGGTTCTGATTTCATGCGACAATTTATAAATTATAATATTATAATCAATGATCGACAGCCAACATCTTATTTGAGGTAAGAATCAGGAATGCCTGGCACGAAATTTATGGGGTGGGGCAATCACGAAATACATGTGGTTGGAAAAATTATGAAATACACAGGATTGGGAAAACCTCCGACACATGGGGCTAAGAAATCCTGAGAACATGGGGTAAGTAAATCGAAATGCGCTAACATATTATAAAGATGGGGTAAGATATGAATACTAGAGGGTCGAATAGGTGACATAAATTGTGCATAAAATATATACATAGCACTGAATATACACATTTCATGACGAAATGCGCTAACATATTGTAAAGATGGGTATGAAACCTTGTATGAAAAAATGATGTGGTGAATAGACTACAAAAGTTTTTCATAAAATATATACATAGCACTAAAATATATACACTTCAGGAGCACTAGCAAATGATTCAATGATTTAAAATCAGGATAATTCGATACTGAAGTACAGAAACCAAACTAATATACTTCTGTTATTGAAGATTAAGCACATTATTAGCTAATTTGACAATGAATGTATCTTCAAAAATGGTACGGTAAATTGTAGATATTATTCAATGAGTTATATTCTCGTCGAGTTGGCCTCTGTCAAAGCTGGGAGCTACCTATCGATCCTCGAAAGTTCAATTCGAATTAATCACTGCTCATCTCTAGGGGCCGCCGGTTTGGATTAAATGGAGCGAAATATTATTTACAATCGTATCATCTATGCACATACAGAAATGTCTATTTTGACTCAATAATTCCGACTACATAACGTTGCAAAAACCAGTGACACGCGGGTTTGAGAAATAAAAATACTTGGGGCTGATAAACAACGAAATGCATGAGTGTGTAAAATGACAAGTACATGTGGTGGCAAATCACTCATGCATGGAGATAGAGTCCCGAGAACATGGGGATGGGACATCAAAATGTGATAACGTATTGTAATGAGTAGTCTACATTGTTGTACCATGACAAAGAGGTGGTTGGACAACATGAATTATACAGAAAATATGAATACAATATAGGGTTGGGAAAATCGTAAAGTTCTAACATGATGTGATGATGGGTCTGAACCATTGTATTAATAATGAATATGCGACATAAGTTAGACAAATAAAATCATACGTAAGACACACGTCAAACAATTGAAAATACAATATACACACTTCAACACCGCTAGGAAATAATTAAATGATTGACAATCATAAATAATACAATGCTGGAGTACACAAGTTGGATGAATATACATCTGTTATAGGAGACAAATCAAAATGTTAGCTTATAAGGCAATGATTGTATCATCAAAAATGGTATGGTAATAGTTAGAAATAATTCAATGAATTATATTAAAATCGAGTAAACCATTGTCAAGAAAGACGCTGCCGAAGGCGAATGATTGTTGGGGCAATAGGTGGGGCAATAGTGTTTTGTTTAAATTAAACGCTCTGAATGTCGCCAAAATATTATGAAGGCCTGAATTCCAGCATATTTCGATGTCAAATAAAATATTATAGATATACTGAACAAGTAAATTCGATAACCATTACTTCATATCGATGAAATGCATAAATCAGTTATTAAAAAAAATATTGTGTTGAGAACATATATGCAAGACTCTATTATTATATTCATCATATAAGACAATCGCGACCACATTTATTTTAGTCATGAACATATCATGAACTCATTCATTGTACCCTTTTTTATGGTAATGATTTATTGTGTGAGTTGAATATTTCGACCTACCTATTTTGATCTTGAAAATGATTCGATTTCAGAATTTCTGTCGACAGTGAAAGATGATGCTAGTAATGTTTTTCAAGTGAACTTCTGAAATGAAGTATTTACGATCCAGTCAAAAGTTAAAATAGGTTTATTAACAAATAGTGGTCTCTTCAACCCACTGCATCTGTCATCAAGAAGTCGTCCAACCTTTTTAGTGCCCATTCACTCTCTCTTTAATGAGCCCTTCAAAGCCTTGATTGGCCAACCGTGATGAGAAGGCTGGAGGAAAACAAGGAGATGTCGTGAATGTCCCTGTGTCGTAACCCGTGACTGGCAAGATTGTTCTTTAAACACAATTTCAAAAACCTTTCTCCAATCATGTAAAAAAAATGATAATCATCTAGATACAGTAATTGGTCTCGCACTTACCGTAACCTGGTGTGTGTGCATAGGGTTTTAGCACACTCGACCGCAAGGTTACATCTATGCAACTTGAGCCGGTCTGCAACTCAAGCTGGCCTGCCACTCGAGCTGGTCTGCCTTTCGAGCTGGTCTGCTACTCGAGCTGGTCTGCCACTCGAGCTGCTCTGCCACTCGAGCTGGTCTGCCTTTCGAGCTGGTCTGTTACTCGAGCTGGTCTGCCACTCGAGCTGCTCTGCCACTCGAGCTGGTCTGCCCCTTGAGCTGGTCTGCCCCTCGAGCTGGTCTGCCACTCGAGCTGGCCTGTCACTCGAGTTGGCCTGTCACTCGAGCTGGTCTGTCACTCGAGCTGGTCTACCATTCGAGCTGGTCTGCCACTCGAGCTGGTCTGCGTCACTAAATTTGCATTCATCAATGACCAAAAAAGAATAAAATTATCGACAATTGTTTGTATTGTCGCCCAGAAGATACCAAGGATTCGCCAGACTAGTGATGCTCCTAATATTGAACAATTTCAAATTTATTTTTATGACAGCTTGGAAACTAGCGCATCCCCAACATGATTTTGTTGGTCGCCATGTCATATTTACTTCTTTCGTTAGTCAACTGAAGAATAGTAGTCGTATTACGTGTATAACGAAAGATTGACATCTTCTGAACAATCATTACAAGTTCTCAAAGCAAACTACAAAAATTGGTTGCCAACAACTCGACAGGCACTGATGCATATTTTTGTGGTTAAAGTTGCAAAAGCGCTGCGGTCATTAATGTGCTGTTCTGAAAATTTAGTTTCCGTGCATATTCCCCAACTTAATAATTCATTCCTGTTATAACCGTTTTACAAGCTTGGCCCTATTTTTAGTAGATGATACAGGATTTTTTTCCAGCAGAAAGGTAGTACCATTCATCTTGATGGTAGAATAGTGAAGGGTAAACAATATATGGGAATATTTCGACTGTCCGTATCAAGTTAATCCAGTTGCTGGAATGCACTATAGACTTCAGAATTCAACATCCTTGTTTGAAGATTGTACGCTGTCATAAATATACAGCAGGAATATCGGAACATAACATGATGAACTATTTCTGGCGTCAATATTATATATACCAGTACGTCATCCAGTCAGATAATGGCTTCATTTATTTGTTCGCATGCAACAGTTTGAGAATTTACAGCGAATTATTTTTGACTTATGCTTGATTCCTTGATTGACACGACATATTTTTTTCCCCATTCTCTCGAAAGCAAACGCGCTATTAATCAGCCTGATTAAGTATTGAGGGTCTTATTAACTGTCGATGGATTCATTTAGGAATTTAATATAATGCTGAGGTGGTCGTTTAATAGATTTCACTGTTTATAAGTGTTTGTATTTTTATTTACGTCTCGTCATCGACACCATCTTAGAATCTAAGCATTAACAAGATAAATCATTTATTTAGAAATACTGTGAATATATTTTGAGGCTTTAATAAGTGACAGTATTTCACTTGCTTCGATAGAGAAGAACATCGTAACGCTGAGGAAAGTGTTAGACGTTCACTATAACTCCTAAACTGAAGGGTATCTAGCGTTAGGGATCTATTTAAAATTGTCACCGTGTTGTCGAAAAATATATAAACCATATGCATGGATGAACACAGAACTGTCGCTAGATAAAGACTTACAGTGACTTCAGTACGGATAACTGTGAGAACGGGCGAGAGCCGTGAGCTTGATCAACAATCACAATCAACAGAGTGCCGTATCACGGTTACACCTGCTCATAGCCCCTTACAGATCAATCGCTATCGATTTCCGCTTTACGCTCACTTGAGATCCTTGGATTTTAGCAGTTTTTGACGAAATTGTTATTGTGCAAAGTGTGTGGAATTTTAGTCAAGTCATAAATATATTTTGCTACATCAATTCACAACTATTCGTTATAGAGCGCTTGCACTAATGATCCTTCTTCTGATATCAAACGCGTGGCATTAATAAGTCAACAAAATGGTGTTCATTAAAAAATCGGGAATGTGAAAACATTCGAGGCGTTGTTTTATATTGAATATGTTTGTCATACCGCGTTACAGGCTTCGATTAGAAGATATTGTTGGGTGATAATTTGAAGGTTAATTACGGGCCCTTATCTCATCCAGCATAATCTACAAACAAGGGACACAATTTGTCAGGGCCTTGAGACCTATTCTCAATCATAGGATCGCGCCACCAACCGGTCTAGGGAAATTCTGGAGGGAGAAATGCATCGTAAGGAGGAAAGCAGAATTAGCCGAGCTGATTTTATTTAGAGTAATGATCATAAATATGGTTCCATAAGATGGTGTTAGAGACACCTACAGTAATCAGGTGAGTGGATGCCGTGTCATGCACTCATTAAATATGTTTTCGTATAGCAGGCTGAATTGCGAAGCGTACAAGCGATGTCTTTCCTATTCGTATAACAAGATGTAAAATATCTGCTCTGTAAAACATTTCTGTATGATTAATTTGAAAAAAATCACTAATATTAATTTAACAGGAAAAACGTCGTAGCACTCCGTTTGCATCCTGTGTCTTCGTGTCTATACACAATGTCACGTATCCGACGTATGTCATTAATATTGCAGATCACTGACCATTGACTCGGATTTTTTCTAGCTCAGGTGATCTGCTTTTTTTTTTACCCATAAATAATGACGAGGAATTGATTTGAAAATAAAGATGTATAAATGGCTGAAAAATATTTATCGGCAGTGACGTACTACTGCATACCTGCTTGACGCAAGGTTCGAACTTGCTAGAGCGATACAAGTGTTCGGGAAAGTCTCCACCCTGGCGCTGGGTGGCTACGAGGCTAAATTGTTGTAGTCGGTATTGAACTGACATCAAATCATGGAGCGTGTCCCATGTCGAGATATCTTTCTGATAACACTCGTGGTCATGCCAATTATTGTTTTGATGGGGTCGTTTCACCTTAAAAGATCTTAATGAAGCCATACGGGAGAAATTGATTGATACGAATTTAGAATTAAAGAGTCAAAAATATTTCAAATCTTCATGAAGGAAGCGACTAAATTATTAGACATCCTATCATATACACATCCACACATGGAGTCTACATTTGATTTTATATTAAATTTATTGCGCAATTGTAGCGGAATGAGCCCGTGGGCTACGATTCGTGTATGGGTCGAATTATACACAAGAAACGTGGAGCAGAAATAGGCATAGATTAGAAGGTATTATATAGAAAAACTTCATTTGAATACGTCGTTAATGAATGATTTCGTATTCCCTTTAGTTCCAGTTTGATGTTATAATTACCGATATTTCCAGACTTTGAAGAAAAATAATTGACTGTATAATGACTATTTTGTTGATAAGGTTCGGAGTTACTCCATTTTCGAATCGATGCTGGTGGAGGATGAAGAGGTAATCTTTTGAATTACTGAGGCTCATAAAATCTGTGAACCTTGTAAATAAAATCATAAATATTCAATGGGGAATTGTAAATGGTAACTCCGGTTTAGGTATTACTTTTAATTGCGACGACTTTTAACAATAATCAAGGATAACATTTAGGATGATTCAAGTTCCCGTACGTACAGTGAGGACAACGAATTGAATTATTTCGTAGGACTGTTTGCTTTCTAACAACTTCTTGAATTCTACTTGAAATTTCCAGCTAAGAACTTGATGCCGAATATGGTAAGGTGGTAATATATACAATATTTGTTTTGCCATACACTTATTCTATATATACAATTTTGAGAAAAAGCTCTGTGAGAAGCATCAACTACACTTCGCAATATTTTATCTATTCTGGTACTCATGACATCATAAAGTCAAGCTGTATAAAACCGTCCCTGGATTTTATCATGCATACACTAAACTTCTTATCCACCTCTTATTCTCTTTATTTTTATCTCCTTCCCTCTTTATCATCCAATTCCTTTCATCTTTCTGATATCTACTGTTAAATATATTCCGTAAGCAATATCTTCAGTACCTTGTCTTCCCGGCGCACCTAAATTGGTTTAGATGGAGTGCTGTTCCCAGTTGGTGGAGTAAGCTCTGGGATTATACATGAATTTAGACCTCGTCTAGCCCAACCGAGCCTGGGGTTCATTGCGGCTTATCGCAGGGCCATGAAACTGCATACTACTGGAAACAGCGGCCATGATCGCAGTCAGAGTAACTAGCCTACGTTTAATTGATACGAAGCTTGCCTAAGAGCAACTGTTCAGGAGCATTTGTGCACGCCTGATATGACAGAAGCTTGCCTTGGACCAAATGTACAGGAGCATTTGTGCACGCCTGACATGTCAGAAGCTTGCCTTGGAGCAACTGTTCAGAAGCATTTGTGTACGCCTGACATGTCAGTAGCTTGCCTTGGAGCAACTGTGCAGGAGTATTTATGGACGCCTGACATGTCAGTAGATTGCCTTGGAGCAACTGTTCAGGAGCATTCATGTACGCCTGACATGTAACCAGCTTGCCTTGGAGCAACTGTGCAGGAGCATCTGTGCATGCCTGACATGTCAGAAGCTTGCCTTGGAGCAACTGTTCAGGAGCATTCATGTACGCCTGACATGTCAGTAGCTTGCCTTGGAGCAACTGTGCAGGAGCATCTGTGCATGCCTGACATGTCAGAAGCTTGCCTTGGAACAACTGTTCAGGAGCATTCATGTACGCCTGACATGTCAGTAGCTTGCCTTGGAGCAACTGTTCAGGAGCATCTGTGCATGCCTGACATGTCAGAAGCTTGCCTTGGAGCAACTGTTCAGGAGCATTCATGTACGCCTGACATGTCAGTAGCTTGCCTTGGAGCAACTGTGCAGGAGCATCTGTGCATGCCTGACATGTCAGAAGCTTGCCTTGGAACAACTGTTCAGGAGCATTCATGTACGCCTGACATGTCAGTAGCTTGCCTTGGAGCAACTGTTCAGGAGCAT
>SDVV010015377.1:0-14543 GCA_016164225.1 Gammarus roeselii | reverse complement strand
TCCAGTTTTTTCCGCTCCATTGTTTTGCCGGTCTTTGCAGTCTGGCGTGCTGTGGCATTTGTGCCTCCTGTCATGCTCTGCACTCAGGCCTTGCTGGGGTGTGGGGTGGTCTTGAGGCAACCAAGGTGAGAAACCAAGGTGAGAAACAGTCCAAAACCCTTTCAAATTATGACCCATCAGTTTGCTGAGGAGATAATTGCACTGTCAAAAAAGTGTCTCCTTCTCAGGCTGGAGCAAGATAGGAGTAATCAACTGATTCTGCCCAATTAAATCATTAAATTTCAAGTTCAAATTGGTGAAGTTTATGTGACAGTGAACAGTCTTAAATAAATTTAAGCATAGCAATCCTAATGCTAGCTAACTAGCTGAACTTTATTTTCGATCAAAATATTGATACATTTAGATTAAAATAGCAAAAGGGCAGAGCAGATGAGTGGTACCTTATCAGCTACTTTGTGCTTTAGAAGGGGCCAAGGAGAGAAGTTGGTCTTTTTTTTTTCAACAGCAAGTAGATATCAGGTTAACATCCCAAATATTCATGAAGGTGTCATTTATGCTACCTATTATTATAAGGACATTGTACACTTAAAAAAGCCAGAAATGCCATATAGCTGCTAGCAAGTCCTAATGTGAGCAATATTCAACATTTCAGTTATAGCTACAAGTAATTAGGTGCAGACATAACTTCTTTGCCATGACTAGTATGAATACCTATTTTCTCAGAAACCGTAATATATAGCTACTCGATGTTTGAATATTTTAAATGCTTCCATAAGAACGTCAGGATAAGCCAAATAAATAGGAATTAGAATTGACACAACAATATTTTACAGTACCTTGTTCAACAGTTATATCAAGCTGAGACATATTCTGGTTTACTTCAGGGCCAGAATGAGAGAAGTGGAAAGCCTCATCATAGCTGCTGAATGTTTTGAAACGCGATCCTTTGTGTTTCTTGAGAGCAGCCAGGCACTTTGCCTTATCAGTGTACACTGGTAGAAGATCTGAGGAAACACAATTTCAATTTCAATTAATAGTTATATTGTAATTCATGCTTGTACAATCTGATAAATTTATTTATTCTCAGAGAACTACCTCTTATTCTAAACTCATCAGCACAACAGATTTGTATTTACTGAATAGCCTAGTTACATAAAAGTTTGACCAAACCAGGAATATGTAGTGTGAACGTTAAATTTGAAAGAAACAACAAAAATAACTACATGGCACAATTGAAAATTTGCTTGCAATTAAGTAAATAGGCATTCTTGCAAGCAAACAAGGAATAATAACATGGAAAAGTAAAGAACCAGCAGTAATTGTCAGTAGGCCAAATAACAACCATAGTGCATGTACTGACAACTTGATAACTAACTGTAGGATGGGATACAATATTTGTCTGAATGATACAATGGACAGATGAATAGAGAGTTGACCATGAATGGTAAATGGGTTGAATTTAGGACAAATTACAATTAAAAACAAAAAATACTAGCTTCTGCAGCAAGAAAATTATAAGCAGAAAATTGTTTATGGGAGGACCAGATTTTTGCTGGTGGTAGCCAGCTTATGGAATTATAATTGCTCCTAAGAAGAAGTACAAAATTCATCTGTTCATCTCCATTGTGGCTAGTTAGCAAGGATGAGTAGCTAATAATGAAGTAATGTGCTTCATTTGAAAGTTGATCGAACTTACCGGTTTCCTCATTTGCGCACTCAGAATCTTTGGGCAGGTGAACTCCAAAAAAAGTGTAGACTGGGCGTGGAGCATCACAGAAGTCACTTGCATCAGCATTGCTTTCAACTGCTTGACTAGCCCATCCATCACTTCGTTCACCAACATCTTCATTGTTAACTGTGTCGGTGTGGAAACCAAGTCGAGCCAACAGCATCTTCACTAGAAGAGGCCTGAAAAACAAAAAATCAGTTTTCCCCTCTCACCTTTACAACTCCCTTTGGCAGCCCAAGAGACCAGTGAGACGCAACAAAGCTGGGAGAAGCCAGCACAGCTATTTGCGCCAGCATAATGTTGAAAAAAGCTAGGTAAACATGCGCAAGTATAATATTAGGAACAGCAATGCAAACAGAGGTTGAACAATTGGAATTAGTAGACACTGGTGGCTATCATATGACCAAACGGCCTGAATGATGACAAAAAACAGGATAGCTCAAACAGCCCACTATACAGCAGAGATGCTACACTGGGACACAACAAACACAGACACACACTTCTCAAATTGCTATCATTAAAACATTACAACACCCAGTTACCATGCCAACACCAAGATAACAGAATGAATGTGTCCCCAAGCATGTCATCCCTCACATAAATGCCAGATAAAAGCAAACACCCAATCCACCCTCATGTCACACTCAACAAAACTCCCACTACAACGATCCCTGCATAACTTATGACACAGGAATGATGATAGGATCTCACATAAACACATTAGCAGTAAAGCCAACTTTAGACTGAACATGGTTTGGCATCTGCCACAACTACCTATGTACACCCCAAACCATCAGTTACAACACTTTACAAGCAATTCATCAGACCCACCATTTCCTATAAAAAACAGTGCTCGGTCACATCCAGTACCACACCCAGGTTCCTGATGAGATTGAACACCCTTCAATGGGATACTGCTCAAGTAGTAGCTAGAGAGGCGGCAAACCACATACAAACCACAATACTTCTATGGCTTCAACCTTAAAAAAAATCCAGGATGCAGCAACACAGCTGACTGTCCAGATCTGACTGCAGACAGGACAGACCAGCAAATTTGTCAACCCTCTTGTTACAAACATAGAGCTTGTAGTCATGAGTAAATTATTTAAAATAATAGCACTCAACTAGTGATATGATTCACATTAATCAGGAACAGAAAAGGACCCAGTACTGAACCCTGAGAACACCACTAACTGCTTAGAACAATCACTCACATTATTGAAACTTTTGCTGAAGCGAGACTTGTTGATGACATCATTGAACGTGAAATAATGGGAATGAAGAGTTGTACAACACCCAACACAACAGGATTAGCTAATGAGTGATGACAGACTGATGGCTCTCAATTTGTTCTCAATAAAGGGCAAGTTAGTGAGAAGTGACCTCATGAAGTATTGGAAAATTTTGTGTTGTGACACGGAGGGTTTTTATTCATCTCTTCTGTTCCAAAGGTTGCTGGATGGTAGGACACGGGGACATCTGCACAAACTCTAGATGCCCCGCTGGTCTGTGGATTTTGCAAGGAGGTATTTCATGTTCGATGCATTAGGATATGGAATAAGCAGCCTGCTGCTGTTGATGAGTCTTCTACCATTTCTGCTTTCAAGGCAGGGTTGGCTGAGTTTATGGGGAATAGGTTGTTTGAGTGCTAAGGTCTTGCATTCCCAGTGGTGTTGGAAAGTTTGTGGTGTGATTTGTCCTGTTGCTTGTTTCTGGTATTTCTTTATATATATATATATTTGCTTGCATAGTTTTCTGCTGGGTTGTAGTTATGCTTGGGGGTTTTCATGCAAGTGGCTTTGGGTTTGTTTTCTGAAAGCCAATGGTGCGCATCCTTTCCAGCATCTTCCTGTTTTGTTCTGCGGAGTCTGTGTAGGTGCTGGCGCGCATAGCTGTGCTGGCCTCTCCTGGCTCGGTGCACCTGACGACTGGGTATGCTGAGCCTATGAGAGGGGGGGGGGGGGCTGCAAAGGTAAGAACAGGATTTGCTAGTACATGATATATGTTATGTATGTATGTGATGTTATGCAGCACCCAAAAAAAAACTGCATTTGCTAATATGTGATGTATGCAAGAGAGCGGATGTCAGTGGAGATTAGGAAGGATATGGAATGATGTTTTTGGTGATAGAAACAAAATGATTCAGAGACCTCCATTATGGGCCCTATATACAGATAAGAAAAATTAACTGCCTTGAGTGGGAGATATATAATAGTAAAGAAATAATTACTACAATATTGATATCTATCTCATTATATAACAGTAAATGATCAGCGAATAAAAATATTCATGATGGTTGTGAATTTCATCAACCCTTGCCCTGTGGAAAAAGACATGCATTTTTTACATTCTTCAAAGAATTGCCGTGGCCCAACTAGATGCCCGATTGCTGCAAAACTTTCTTCACATAGTATTTGGGTGTTATAAACTTGAAAAAAAAACACCACATTTATATATTTATTCAATTTTCTTTGCCAGACCTTCAAACTATAGGTAGCTATGTAGGAAACATTGAATGTTTTTGCGGTATTTGGCCCTCCTTTTGTCTCCATGTTCGATGGGATTTCGTTTTGTTGTCTGGCGGAAAAAAGCATGGAAAAAGCATTGGTGCAATCAGAAATTGATTATCTTATTTACTTTTTGAAATATAGGCAATCAACATAATTTTCAAACGATGAGTTGTTCTTTTTTTTTCTTGACATAACTTTTTTTCAATTGTAGATAAGACTAAATCTGATTTCAGAAATCAAATATGGATATTTTTCCAAGCAGAAAAGATACCTTTGAAAATCATGCTATGTTGAATAGTTTTTCTAGTTTTCAAATAAACAGTATTTAATATTGAAAACGGTGTATGATGTCCTTTGTAGGAGAGACTGTTCTAGATGAACTGGAATCCTTCTTAGGATCACTTTTAGTCTGAACCTTTGGAACCATTATAAAGGACTGAATAGATCACTATACAGTGCCGATTTGACTAATAGCGTCGACCGGGGTGACTCCCCGCAGTCCGAAAAGCGGGGTGACTGCTTGCACCCCCCTTTTAAGCACCAAGACGTCGGAAATGTCACCGTTTGACTACGGGGCTTGAAAGAGCAGGTCTTTGTTAGTAAGTATCAGCTACTTATAGAAATTCGATACGCGCACAGAATTTATGAAAAATCGCCAAAGTGAAGGTGTGTTTTTCGGGTCCCCGAAAATTTTGGTTCGGAAAAATTGACGTTCCACAAACTTTGATGCTGTGGCTAGAGTTTTCATTGGATTAGGGCCAAATTTGGTGGTGATACTCGGAATATGGTGTAGTTCCTTGCATAAGAAGGATTTTGGGAAAAGATGTAAACTTTTGTAGATATATAAAAATATACAACTGCGGGGAGTCACCCCAGGTGAAAAAAAATCGAGGGTGACTCCCCGAAAAGTAATCAAGTGCAATTCTACACACATATGATGACATTTGGAAGTAAATGTTCCACAATTATGAAACCACGGCTAATTTCAATATGCGTAACTAATTTTATAATGACCCGATTTCTTCAACACATGGTGATATGTCTAGGCCTAAGTGTTAACTTATGGTTAATGCTCAGGAACAAAATTTTTCATCACATTTTTATATCGAGACAACAATCCCTTACCTAGCATGACTTGTATTCATGTTAATGCAATAAGTTTGTTATAGAATTGACAAAATAATTTTTTTACATGTTTTATCGTAATATTAAAAAGATCGTTTTTTCGTAATATTTGATCATTTACTGATACTTTAGGGTCATAATTAGTTTAGGATGTGGAGAAATGACTTCCAGTGAAGTTAGATTGCAATTATTGAAGAAAAACTTTGTTTCCCGTGGCAAAATCGGGAAAAAAATCCTTCGACTGTCTGGTATGACGGCAGCAAAAGACGAGCATCAGAAACACATGTCACAGACGTAGTATTTGACGTTAAATTTTATTTTAAGCAACTGATATATACTAATATAGGGACGCTCTATCTATTGGTACATTCAAACTTTCAATTTGAGTTTCAATTATTGATATATGGGATGTCGGGGAGTCACCCCGTTTGGTGCGGGGAGTCACCCCCGATTTGGGGTCGTAGCTTGCCGCACGGTTTTATGTAAATAACTTTTTTTTGGTTAACGATAGAATAGTGAAACTTATGGTGCTCCATGGTCATAATAGTAGCTATACACACAGTAAATACGAAGTTTCTCGGCTGCGTACTTTTTGAGTTATTTCAAAGTATGCGCAAAATGCGGTCGACGCTATATGAATTTAGGATAAAATACACAACGTTGGGGTAATAAGATTGAGAAGCTGTTACGGTTTCATAAAATGCCTGAAAAGATTAATAACATTCAGTGTTTCTTTATACAACCACGTTTATATATATACATATATATATATATGTACATATATAATAAATAATCTATGGCCTATGCATAGTTTTCAAGTTTCCTATATACATAGTTCAGTTGTATGCACTTCACTTTATAGTCACTGACACTAATAAGTATCACTTCAATTATTTATCACTGCATTGAATACGACATAATAAATAGTTCTATAATAATAAGCTCAGGTCCCAATGATATAAATATGGTCTCCACATGATATTTGCGCAATTATGATGGTTTGGGTGCAAAAAGCCAATATTGGCTTTTGTCCCAGGGCGAGCACAGGTCTGCTAAAGGCAAAGAGCCAATATTGGCTTTTGTCCCAGGGCGTGGACAAGTCATGTTTAGGCAAAGAACCAACATTGGCTCTTGACCTGGCATGCCCAAATTCCACATTATGGTTTTGGCTTTGGAGTGGATTCAACAACTGCACATTGATGATCCCTGCAAACCTATGGCAGATTCGGACTCCTGATGAAGAAACAATAAAATGATACAAGGCAAACATAACTTTGAAAATGTATAAAAAATGTAAGAAAATCATCAGGGGAGAGCCAATATTTGCACATTCCTGGGGCAAGGGTTAACTAACGGCACCAATACTGGTTAATAAAAAGGCCTTTTATGGAAAAATGCAGGCTATTGCTTCTCAATTGATTAGTGATCCAAACATGCACCACTACAGAGCATTTAGATTATGCTTTGGCTACCTACCACATGAAAATGAGTGTTGCAGCCTATTATCTCTTGCTACCCTGCCACAAACGTTTAGCTATCCAATCATAAGCATTGATAGCTAGCTATATCATAGGAGTTGAGGTTATATATTTGTAGAAAGGTGGCTACCTATTGATATTAATAAACATATATATATATTTCATTTTATAAATTTGGCAAGTAGGAATATGTGTCCTGTTTAATGAAGAAAGGGAATAAGCAACTTGGTTGCTATATTAGTCAAACCCCCTTATCAATTGTTCTAGAAAATGTGAGCTTCTTAGTATTCTTTTATAAAATACTCAATAAATAAAAAGCTTCAACAAAAATTGAACACCTAAACTTCAATGTCTTTTAATAGTAGCTAATTAGTTCATTAAATGCCAAAATTTTACTGCAGCTACGTGTGACGGTCTAAGGCAGACCATTTGCATCAATTTTACTAGACTCCTAGGGGTTTTCAATAAAAAAATGCATTAACCATGAAATCTCCAATTTCAAAATGAGTAAAAAAATACAAAACATCACTAATTTCAACACTTGCATAACAATTTCATAAAGCTAGCTAAAATAAAACAAAAAAGATTTTCCAAGTTAACTTGGGAGAACCAAACTGGGGAACAAGAATTTTTGCATCACCTCAATAACAACTGGCAAATTGAATATTATTGAAGATAAACACAGGGAGAGAAAATGCAAACCTTGTCCTAGCTTGCTAGCTATATGGTTAATTGGTAGCTAGTTGGAACTTACCTGGTGAAATTTGTTATTGGCCCAACAGGTATTCCCCTTTCTTCCAGTTCATGTCGCAGTTCACCATCTTCTAATAGCGGCACTTCAGTGGGGGATAAAGATCTCATTTTCAATATTTATTCCACTTCAATCAAATATGTTTGTTGCTAGCTTGATATGACCACTGTAGATTTATACTAACATAATAGTAGGCCTGATTGAGTACCTATTTATTATGTATCTGATAATGAAATCTGTTGTAGATTATGTTAAAGATAGCAACACAAAGATGAATCCAATGGAAGGGGAGTGGCTGACAGCAAGATGCACCTCAAACTAACTAATTTATATAAAACCTAGCTCTGTTTTGCTAATGGGTCATCAGAACCATGCAACACCCACTTTGGGTCAGAAGGGAGGTCCAAGATCTGTGTCGGCTGTAGGGCTTGACTCAAGCCATTCATTCACCAAAACTTTGGTCTCCCTTTAATCCTATGTCCACTAACCTCAGCTTTCATCACTCTTTTCCTTGATCTCTCATCATCCATCTTCCCTCAGTGTCCAAACCACCTCTGAACAGGTGAATTTACTGTCCTCCAGCTTCTTCCCACACTCCCTGTTTCAATTTAAACAACATTATTGATTCAAACTATTGATGTCAGTCTAGCCACATCTCTCAAGCACTACATTTTTGAAACATCCAACCTTGTTTCAATCTTTTCCTCCCCCCATCTGAGGCCTGCAGAGCCGTTGGAAAAAGTGCAGTCATACACCCTCTTTTTGCTAACATACCTAATGCTCTACAGATCATTGCACTCTTCAGAACAATCAACACTTTACCCTTCTCATTAATCTTCATTTCAATTCAGTTTTCCCTACTGCTGTCTTCTCTTCATGAGAGCCCAGATACTAAAAATGCTTAACTCTCTCCTATAACCCACCTTTAGGAAAACAAAGGTTCTGCTGGTTTTGTCATTCCTGAAACAGGTCATGCTGACTGAGGGGATGAATTCAAGTTATTTTCTCTGTGTGGATTTTTTTTTCCTGTTATCAGATTTGATTTCCTAGGTTTAAAAATTCCTACCTCTCATGCCCATTCAGTCTGGCCTCTATGGGCCAACAGGGCACCCCTTACTCATGCTGGTTAGCAATAGAAGGCATGGCATGCATATAAGCAGGTCTGTAGAGCAAGGGCTGCAATTCAGCCATTGCTCTTAAAAAGCTACCAACATATAATGACCTGAATAGGACTGATTTTTGAAAGATGTAAGAGTATGATTCACTAAACAGGCAAGATAACCAAAAGCAGTCCTAAGCTTATGTCAGAGCAGCGGGGCATCAAGAGTTTGTGCTGATGTCCCCGCATCCTACCATCCAGCAACTTTTGGAACAGAATGGACAAATGGATACAGAATTCTCCAATATTTTATGATGTCACTTCTCAGTAACCTGCCCCTGATTGAGAACAAATTGAGAGCCATCAGCCTGTCATGGTAGGACATCTCAGGAAGACCATGCCCCTGTTTGGTCCACCTTCTCTCAACAGACTCCAGCAACTTCACATCCTGGACATACCCAAGATTCCACACACAGGAGCAGTAATCAAGAATGGGCCACAAAGAGTGTGACCATAAAATTTGGGCTTCTATCAACTGTCTACCTAAGCCCATCACTATAAAGACCAGCAGCTTGTCTCACGCTTATCTTGTCTCAAGGCGTGGTGCAGATTTAGTGGTGCAGTTCTTGCATTGTTCTGTTAAATGAGTAAAAGAGATAAAAATCAATACTGCCTTTTGAGAGGTATCAGTTTGTTGGGCTGAAGCTGTTTGTAAATTACATAATGATAAATAGCTGCATCATTGACTTACCAGCTCCTACCTCTGTGGTGTCTGGTCAGGAAAAACCGTGTGGATATTTCATAACTTTTATCATTCCAATGCTCTGTTCAGAAGATATTTGAGGTCAAAATTCCACCATTGTGTTGGGATTTCTGTCCTCATAAGAGGATGGGCAGTTTTACAAACAAATTAATGTAATATAACCCTTTTATTAATAATTATTTTGTTATTTATATTGCACTTAGTTTCTTTTTAATTTTCATTGTTAATTTTAAAAATATTTTGGTGTCTTAACACGGGGACTGCCTTAGTAGTGTAAACGTCAAGTGCACATTCTCCAAGAACAGCTTTCATTAATTTGAAGTGGTGAGATCATCTATTTTCAAACCTGGTGTGCAACTCTATATAAACTGTGATTGTTAGGCATTGTACTCCAGTTGCCCCAGCAGGCTTATACAGGCCTAGAAAACCTGCCACCCTTTGCCCATACTAACTTCAAGTGGTAGGGGGTTGCCAGTTGAGAAGTACCAGTGCCAAAAAGTTTTGTTTTGTGTTGTCAGAAGTGTTGTGGGAGAGAACTAATTAAGAGAATTCAAGACTGTATAGATGGTGCAATTGGTGAGGAACAGTGTGGCTTTAGGGGCAGTAGATGGTGTACCAATCAGATATTTGCAGCAAGACAAGTCTGAGAGAAGTATTTTGCAATAGGAATATTCTTCACCTTTATAGATCAAGAGAAGGCCTACAACAGGGCCGACATGGAAGAGCTATGGAGGGTGGTTCAAGTAGGTGAAAATCTGTGAAAAGCCAATCAGAGTTTTCTAATTAGAAATGGAGCATGTGTCAGCATGGTGAGTAAGGAGAGTGCTTGGTTCACATTGAGACAAGGCTATGTTATGTCTCCCTGGCTGTTCAATTTCCAGATGGATGGAGTGGTCAAGAATGTGAATGTGAGTATATTGTGTCATTGCTTAGAGCTGTTGGTAGTAAATGTAGCTTTTATTGTGGTTTAATATTCTAAAAGTTGTTTGCCCTTATATTAACTAGCTAACAAATCAAGTAAATTTGGTTTCAGATTTGCTTCTGAAATAAATCGTCGCCAAAGTAGCCATTTATGTTTTAGTCCTCAGTGAGAAGTGGTTGCTATCTGCCAGTTGCATTAACTTTCATTGACCTTGCTACCTGTAGTGCTGTTGCAACCTGGAGTGCTGTTAGGGGAGACTTGTCACAGCTTATAAGCATGGATCACTTCCAAATAAACTTTTGCCCTGGCAAGGTAATTTCAATTTACCTGCAACTGGCTAGTCTTCTGACTTTATTTATGGCTACATACAGCTAATTGGCATGCTCCTTCTAGACTTCTTCATCTCTAGGAGCACTAGTCAAACTTTGAATTTTTTATTGCTTATTAGAAATAATGGTGAGTGCAAGGAGTCATCCCGTTGGTGTGGGGAATCACCCTAGTTCAGGTGACATGACCTCCCATACATTTTTTTTTGTAAGTAACTTTTTTTGATCAAATGTGGAGACTTTGTGTTTCATGGTATTATTAGTGTTAGTAGTTATGCACACCATAAGATGAAATTTCAGGGTTATATGGTAGAACAGCTCATGCTGACAGATTTGGTACCTGTCATCTGTGTATTCGGATATTTCTGTTATTTTGTGAACATGTCATTATTATACCTAAATAAATTTCAAATCCTTAGTTATTCCAAAGTACGTGGAATAACTGGGAACTTGCCCTGATTGTCACGCTGTTGTCAGACGCTTCTTTACCCACTTGTTTCACATTTCATACTGCAAATGTGAAACAAGTGGATAAGGAAGCCCACTTTTTTACTGTCTGACAAACGAGTGACAATCAGGGTAAGTCCCCGGATATTCCACATACTTTGGAATAACTATCACAACACCCAGAAATTTTATCTTATGGTGTGCATAACTACTAGCTACCTACCAATAATGCAATGAAATACTAAGTTTCAACATTTGATTAAAAAAGTTATTTTCATAAAAAACTTATGGGAGGTCATGTCCCCTAAACCAAGATGATTCCAAACACCAAACAATGTGAGTGACTCCTTGCACTCACCATTATTTCTAAGAAGCAATAAGGAAATTCAAAGTTACCAACAGCAAGAGCATTTTTTATGCTTGTCCTATGCTGGTCTTTCTCAATAATTATAAAGGTAGTTTTTCAAATTTCATCACATAGCTACCCAACACATTTTTCATAGATAATTGAAAATTGCCCATTGCTAACCATTACCAGAAGCGATTTCTTCACACCCTGAAATAATGAAGACTCAAGTATGATTGGATGAACAAATACAATGGTTTGTATATATATGTATTTGCTTTCATGGTTTTCTGCGGGGTTGTAGTTGTGCTTTGGGTTCTCATACAAGTGGCTTTGGGTTTATTCTCTGGAAGCCAATGGTGCGCATCTCTTCCAGAATCTTTCCGTTGTTGTTCTGCGGAGTCATTGTAGGTGCTGGAGCGCATGGCTGTTCTGACCTCTCCTGGCTTGGTGCACCTGATGACTGGGTATGCTGAGCCCTTGAGGGGGCTGCCAAGGTATGAATCAAAGCTATGAATCTTTTTAAAAATGCAATAAAATAAGTAAACACTACATTTTTACTATTTATTTGGAGAACTTATTGCTGTAACATGAATACAAAAGCATGCCAGCTAATGGAATATTAGCTTATACGAAGACTTTTTTAACTAAGTTCACACCTGTGTGTCAAAAGAAAGTTTACACTTAGGTCCAGACTTAGACACATGGTGTATAATCGAACAATCAATAGAATATTAGCTATGCATTTCCAAATTAGCCATGTCTCATACCTTTGCAGCCTCTTCCAGTGGCACCACAAACCCGTGGGGAGCAACAGAGCTAAGGGAGGCCAGCACAGCCATGCGTGTCGGTTTAATATTGAGAACATCTATGTTAACACAGGTTTAGAAATGGTAATAAGTGCACACTATTGGCTATCAGATGAACTATCCATGTGAATTACAAAAAAAAGCCCACAGCACAGCACACTGTACAACAGGGAAGCGCACAAAGATGCAACACACCTGGACCCCCACTCACTCCCATGAATACACACCACAACCCAGACACCACTTCAACACCACAGTGACATCAAGACACAGAAACACCTACACTGCCCATTACACACAGACTAAAGAAAACGGTGTAAGCAATGGCATATTCCTACCTAAGCTGTTCAAGTGGCAAGGTCATGAAGCCTGCCAAAGCAACACCAACTCTTGGGTACCTCTCAGGCTGTGTGCTGCAGCACCCCAACAGGCTTTACTCCCTAAAAATAGCCACCCATGGGCTGGGTGTCTTCTGTGTTCAATTTTGGGTTTAAGCATGCAGAGCGGTGTCAGACCATAGGTCTCAAACTTTTAGACCATATCACACACATGGGCTATCCAAGGACCTTGGATAGCAGAGGACTCACCCTGGCCCCTCTCACATTTTTCACAGACTGGAGACGGTTCCTGAACAGCGGAGGCTGTCCAGAAGTGGGGTTGCACGCCAAGGACACAGAAGATGAACCTGCAAACAACACCCATAAGTTAGCCATTAGATGAATACCTGAACATTGCATGACCCCCAGCACACCCCACCCCTCTCCAGTCAAGGGCAGGAACACACAAGGGAGCCACTCTCACAATGGAACAATGTAGCGTCGACCGGGTTGACTCCCAGCATTTAATGCATATACTTCAAAATAACTCGGAAAGTCTGCAGCTGAGAAACTTTGTATTTACGGTGTGTACTATTATGACCATGAAACATTGTAAGTTTCAGCATTCTATCATCAACCAAAAAGTTATTTAGCTATGGCCCCTGATCAGGGAGGAATTCCCAGCAGCAAATGGGGTGATCCCCAGCATTCCCCATATATCAATAATTGAAATGCAAATTGAAAATTTGAGAGTACCAATAGAAAGAGCATGTCTATATTTGTATACATCAGTTGTTTAAAATGAAATATTACTCAAAATATTACATCTGACAGGTCTTTTTGATGCTCGTCTTTTGCTGCAGTCATACTTCACTGTCAAAGGGATTTTTTTTCCCTAATTTCACTGTGGGAAACAAAGTTTTTAATCAATAATTGAAACTTACTTTACTGGAAGTCATTTCTCCACATCCTGAACTGATTATGACCCTGAAGTATCAGTAAATGAGCTAATATTATGAAAAACTATCTTTTTAATATCATGATAAAACAATTAAAAATGTATTTCAATTCTATGGCAAATTAATTGCAATAACATGAATACAAGGTATGACCAATTTTGCTCATTTACATTCAAGTACATTTATAAAAACCAGACAGCAAAATATGTGGCAAGGTGGTGAGATCTCCAGTAGCACCTCCTACCTTTGCAGCCCCCTCCAGCAAGCCCACAGCAAGTGGGGAGCAGCAGAGCCGAGGCAGGCCAGCACAGCCATGCGCGCCAGTATGCTATTGAGAACAGCAATGTTAACACAGGTATAGGAACTGGAATTAGTGCGCACTATTGGCTATCACATGAACCATCCGTATGCATGACAAAAACAAGGAAAAAAAAAAATCTAGAACAGCACACTGTACAACAAAGAAGCACACAAAGAAGCAACACATCAAGACAGACACAAACACACACAAACACACACCCACAAACACGCACCACAACCCACCACTCCAGCATCATAGCAAAAAGCAGACAAATCCAAAGCCAGGATGCCAACAACCTAAACAAACTCAAACAGAACATCACTCAAAAACTTCGCAAGCAACCTCTTGAATGCAGCCAGGGAATCTGACTCCACCACAGAACTCGGGATGCTGTTCCACAACTGAACACATCGTGCTCCAAAGAATCTTCTCTTGATGTCCGTATTACAAGCTGGCATCAAAAGCTTACAGGGATGGCCCCAAGTTCTTGCATCAGGAGCTCTCCGAAAAATACCCGCAAGGTCGGCGCCACCATCCAACCTGCAGATGATCCTCCAGTATTTAATAAGATCCGCCCTGAGAAACCTTCCTTTTATAGAAAATAAGCCAAGTTGCTTCAGCCTGGAAAAGTAATCCAACTCAGCAAGACCATCCACATTTC
>SDVV010015376.1:0-14543 GCA_016164225.1 Gammarus roeselii | reverse complement strand
GAGGGGGTAGGCCGTCACTCCAGCAGGGCTGGAGGCGGTAGTAGTATGGTTGGATGCCACAACTTCTGGCGAGTGTTGGGGCCAGGGGTCTCCCTACTCTTTGGGGGCCTTAGGAAATAAATGGTGGAGGCATCTTCCCGGGGCCTTCGGGCCCCATTAAAAAAAATAATATAATCAGGAACATCTTACGGCCAACCCTGCCAACCAAGGCGGACAGGTCCGCTGTAACGCATTACAGTTAAGCTTTCTAGTGACAGTTGCGCACGCAAGGTACTGTTTGAGAGGTAATTAAACGTCATAATTATTGCAGTTTGCATATGACCTCGCCCCTTTGATGCTCGCTTGTAAATGACTTCACTGCAAAGTTGTTCATTGTATGCACTCATACAGAGGCTCATTGTTTTCTTCGCTGTCATCTTAGACATGTACCACTAATCTCAAAACTTTGAAGTTAGTCACGCCAATCGAGTACTAACTGATATATTCTTAGTAAATACGGCCTTTGAGGAGCTGTAGTCCCACCCCCTGATCCTTTCTTCCTCCGAACCAAGCAGTAACGTAGGGTCCGATGTAATGCCCGGTGCATGAGGTCGGAACAGACGATTGGAACTCCAAACACTGCCCAAACACAGTGTTGATGGGACTAAAGAACTGCTTATACTAATATAAGTTTGTAGCAGGGATTATTATGATATTTGTAATATCAAATCAGCTGCTCTTTACTCCCGTGAACGGGCCGTTATTTAGACCCGTGAATGGGACCCTTATTTGGCCCCTTGAATGGGACCGTTATTTAGTCCCGTGAACGGGACGGTTATTTAGACCCGTGAGTGGGTCTGTCATGGAGACTATATTGTATACCGTTTTGTGACATGTTGTGAAGAGTTTTCTTTGAACGCTAACCTCCTAAACTTTTCACAACAACATGACCCGATAACTATGAATAATATGAATAAAAATAATCGAAGACTAAAGATGAACTGGTCCCCGGCTCGAACACTGTATCTATTTCCTTGAATCATTTGCCATCAGGTGGGTACTACACCTCCCAAGCTGCTCTTTGGACGTGGTGGGGGGCTACCATCTGTTGGCGCTGCTAAGAGCCATGGAAGCATCGCAGCGGCCCTGCATCCTCTACATCACACCACTGAGACTCTTTCATCCAGCGACCACCTGGCTGCTGCAGAAGCGTTACTACCTCGCTGACATTGAATTGAGATTTGGAAGGTGGTTCGACGCGAGCCAAGATTTCGGTACACATTCCGATGAACACGTGTAACAAATCCTGCTGACGGGACGTACATTTTCCAATAAACCCCTGTGGGAGAAATGTACCTCAGAGGCATTAACCGTTGAAGTTAACTGGGAAGAAGACCACTTTCAGAGAGTAATTGAACTCAAGATATTTGGCATAACTTCGAATTGACGACAAAAATTTAAAATCAACAACCTAAGTCTTGAAGACTACATTGGTTATGCATAGTCTAGACCTGTGCTAATCTAACAGCAAATATAACTTTAAAATGCACCGCAAATGATCCAATGTATTGAATTCTATCACAACAAGCAGTTGTTCTTCCTTGTGACCGTCACTGTCAGTGATGCAAACTATTCTTCTCAGTCCTTCTTTATTTATTTCCTACTACGAATATGGCAAGAATATTTGCTCGCATTCTACGCTGTTAGCAGAAACTGTCTTTTTTGCTATGAATAACTATAATTCTCTTGTAACTCGACAGCTTTAACATTTTTTAATATTAACTGAGTAACCGCAGTCATAGTAACCGTGGTTTCACAACCGAGTAACCATTGTTCCACCCGAATATCCGTTGCCTTATAGCCAAATCGAAAAAAACACGGTTATGCTTCATTTGTAATTGTTATTATTATTATCATTAGATCATTTATTTCCATCGTCTGACAATGGGTTTTCAATTTTTAGGAAATAAATAAATTCATAGCAATAAGACATGAAACTTTATTATCAACTACGCTACTTGAATTGATGAAAACGAGAGTTCAATTCCGATTACATGGAGCGAAATATTATTTACAATAGTACCATCTGTGCGCATACAGAAAATGTATATTTTGGCAAAACAATTCCTACTACATAGCGTTGGGAAAACCAGTGACACGCGGGGTTGAAAAATAAGAAATACTTGGGGTGGATAAATAACGAAATACATGGGTGTGGAAAATAACAAGTACACGGGGTGGGAAATCACGCATGCATGTGGTTAGAGTCCCGAGAACATAGGGTTGGGACATCAAAATGTGCTAACATATTGTAATGAGTAGTCTACATTATTGTACGATGATAAGATGTGGATGGACGACATGAATTATACAGAAAATATGTATACAACATAGGGATGGGAAATCGAAGAGCGCTAACATATTGTAAAGATGTGTCTAAACCATTTTATTAATAATGAAGAGGTGAGTAGGCGACATAAGTTATAAAAAAAAATGTTATACCTAATATACATACCAAACAACTAAATATACAATATACACACTTCAAGACCACCAGGAAATAATTAAATGATTGGATATCAGAAAAATACAATGCTTGAGTACACAAGTCGGATAAACATACTTCTGTTATAGAATCTTCGCTTATAAAGCAATGATTGAATCATCAAAAATGGTACGGTAATTGTTTGA
The DNA here is from genome assembly GCA_016164225.1 of Gammarus roeselii. Classification (NCBI taxonomy): domain Eukaryota; kingdom Metazoa; phylum Arthropoda; class Malacostraca; order Amphipoda; family Gammaridae; genus Gammarus; species Gammarus roeselii. The sequence continues at coordinate 11,873 of SDVV010015376.1, read as the reverse complement.
AATAATTCAAATAATTATATTAAAATCGAGTTAACCTTTGTCAAAATTAGAAGCTGCCTATCGTTCCTCGAAAAGGCCGAGTTCGTATTTTAATTATACTATAACGATTTAGGACTTAGAAATAGACATAGAAAAAGACACAACGCTAGTTAACAATAATGGTAATTGGCAAGGAAAATTGTTATCGGTAGCAACATAGAAAACATAAGTATCGTCAGATCAAAAACGATTAGATGGTGTCTCAATGTTGAGAGTCATGGTGGTGGTGGTTTCGGACATGCTCAAGAACAGGATGCATTTTCTGGTTACTGGAATTAAGCATTTAGCTTGTATTTGTGGGCAAAGTTACCGTTTTGAATTAATCGGTCAAAGATGTTCATTAAGCCTATTCTTGAAGGACGTGTTGGATTCAAGATTCTCGAGGCTTGTTGGGAGGTTGTTCCAGGATTTTTGGTCCTGTGATCGGAAAAGCTCGACAGGCAATTTCTGCTTTCTTGTGTTCGACGTGCAGAGTATCATTATTTCTTGTGAATCTATTATTATTTTCAACTCGAGAATATATGTGCCTTTGACTGCCGGGTGAATGTTTTTCTAGAAGTTTTTTATGAATTCTGATCGACTCACGGAGTGCCAGTTTGTTGTCGGTATTGAACCACTGTAATTTTTGAGGCGAGGACTTACATGGTCTCGTTTTCTGTGGCTACGATCGCATGTTATTCTTGACGCAAAGTTTATACAACGTTGCACTTTCTCTCTTCGAGTTTTGATGCATTTCCCCACAATTGAATGACAGTAGTTAATGTGAGAAAATACTAAAACGTGGACAATCAGTAATCTTGATTTGAAATCCAATTATTTTTTTGCCGAATTTTGGAACCAAAGTGTTCTATTCAACTTGGAACACAGAGTAGTTACGTGGTGTTTGAAGAAATGATCGTGATCAAACCATACATGAAGACTAATAACTTTATCTTCAACAGGAATGTCAGATTTGCCTAACCTGAGAGAGAAATTTATTGGAACTGCTTCTCTTTTTGAGCTTGAGTCCATTTTTATCATACCAAGATTTCAGATTAGTTACGGCTGTCTCAGCATCGTCTTTCAGAGCATCCAGATCTGACGGTTTTCGGGAAAACAATATTTGAACATCATCAGCGTACATTACCTTTTCGCTTGATTTTTTGGTATTTTACAGTCACTGTCATTTACAAAAACCAGGAACAACAAAGGGCCAAGTATCGAACCTTGAGGGACCCCAAAGGCAACTGTAGCCGATTCATCAGATAACTTTCGAACCAAGTAGGGTCTATTCCGATGTTGCGGAGCTTGCCAAAAAGTACTCTATGGCTTACACAGTCGAATGCTTTTGATAAGTCCAGCAATACCAGCAGAGTTATCTACCCCTAATCAGAGTTTTTGTACAGATCTTCACTGATACTCATAAGTGCTTCGTCTGTTGACAATTCTCGCCGATAAGCATACTGACAGTCGTTGAACAGCTTGTCTGATTCGAGGTAATCAATCAATTGGATGGATATTACCTTTTCTAGAATCTTGGATAGGACAGGCAGAAGACTGATTGGTCTAAAGTTGGATGGTTCATTCTTGTCCCCAGATTTATGAATTGCTTTTATTATTGCATGCTTCCAAATCTCTGAAAAAAGTTTCACTTGCTATGGAGGTGTTTTTAACTGTGCTGATATAAGGCAAGGTAACTATAAGGCTGTCTTTCAGATATTGTAAGGCTAAACCAGCTATTCCTGTAGAATTTGCGTTTGTCAAGGCAAATACAGCTCGTTTTACTTCGTGTTGCGATACTTGCTTTAGTTTCCATTTGACGTTTGCTTCTTGATCGCTGTCTCCATCGAAAGCTTTTGGAGTCCATGTATCTGATGCGTCGCTCTGTAATCCTTGATTACCTTCCTGGGTTACCTCTTCAAAAACCTGTTTCCCAACTCCAGCGAAGTAGTTGTTAAACTTCTGTGAAGTTGCTTGAGTATTCGGATAAGTCGGCTTGGTGACATTTTTTTTGTAGGGAACAATTCTTTTCAGTACATTCCACGTTTCTTTTCGATTGTTTTTGCACTGTTCTAGTTCCTCATGATGGTATTTATTTTCTGCCCTCCTGACCTCTTGTTTCACTCTTCTATTTTGAATTCTAAATAATTCTAACCAAGTGATGCTTCGTTCTGTTGTGCGTTTGAGATATTTTTTAAGTGCAATTTTGTTTCGCAGTTTTTCTGTAATCCATTTAACCGGCATGCTGTTCATTGTTTTAGTTTTCGTTGGCGCCAGAGCGTTCAGATATATGAGAAGATAGTCTGTGAGTAATTGGGCTTGCTCAGTGACGTTATTTGTGCCTCGTATCGGTTTTATCATCTCGACGTTTGCCACTAGTTGTGCTCTGAAATTATCCGCTGTGTCTCTTCCTGTTGTACGACAGGTTATTTTGTATACTTTTTTCTTCTCTTTTCTGACGGTAATGGTGTTCATGGTGGTAAGAGAAAGAATTGGGCTCCACGTCTGTGGTAACAATGGAAGACGGATTGTTACTTATGAGCAGATCCAATATAGTTTGGGATTCGGGAGTAATTCTTGTTGCACTTTTTATGAGCTGATGCAGCCCGAGTCCGTCTAAAATCGGCTTCATATTGTTGTATTTCAATTTCAATTGATCATCATTAAAATCCCCCAAAATTTACAGCGTCTTTCCTAAGCGGATAGCTTCTCGAAATCTTTCTTCAATGTATTGAAAAGACTGTACACTTGCTTTGGGTGACCTGCAAAGAGAACCAACAACAAACGATCTGTTTTTTCGTACCTGGATGTTCACCCAAATGTCATCAACTTCATTGCTATCGTAAAGCATTATTTGATAAGATGAATATTCTTTTCGCACATGAATCACGGTTCAACCTCCTTTCCTTTCTCTATCTTTTCTATAAACATTGAAGCCGTCAATCTCGATAAATGTAGTGTTAATGTCAGATTCCAGACAGCTTTCCTTCATCATCATTTCGATGTGATCCATCTTTGTTCATAAGCTTCTAAGGTTTATCTATTTATTTACGATATTATTCAGGTTTTGATGGCTATTTACAGACCAGCTTGAACAGTTTGTGCGCCTAGTCATTTTTTTCACTTATAAGACAGTTGGTGTCACTTTTGGATGATTGCAGGGGCATCTCTTCTTCGAATATGGACGTAGCATTGTCGTATTGCAAAGGAGAATACGAATTGGAACACTGCACATTTGTTTCCACATGCCTGTTTCGCTTCGCTGCATTATTTTGTTGTTCGAAATATGGCTTCAGGGAGTGGGTTGGTGCAAAACTACTATGGTGGTAATCTTTCTTGGCTACAAATATTGAGTATTGAGCAGCTCCATCACTCATAAGGTTGGTCGGATCAATTACAGGTTTCGTTAAGATGTCCGGGCTTGTTTCATCTAAGATTGTGATTTGTATTTTGAGTGCGTTGCTGAGAATTGCGGGGACTAGATTGCCAAAAGTGCTATTGTACTCTTTACTTTTCAAAATACTTTTCTATCTCGAAGACAAACCTATTACTTTATTTATACTTAGTGATGGCTTCATAATCTTCTATGTAATTGAAGGATGCCTCCATTGCTTTAGTTTTTATCACCTCTAAGATGTTTTTATCGTTAAGTCCTGTTTGTTTCACTGATGATTCTTTCACCGCGTGAATCATACAATGTCCGTCTGCTAGTGTTGATTGTCTTTTTAATCTTAAATTATTGTGAATGGTGTCGATGTTGGTGTTCCTGAGAAATTGTTGCAAGTTTTCCGTCACCTGCATTGACATTCGTTCATCCGGTGTATTGTTTATTGTGTCAGCAACACCACCCTTATTTAAATTTTTGATATGCTCATCAGCAACACTCTTACTGACCTTATGTAAGAATTTGGTTGCTAATTCTCGAGTGGCATTATTTGTATGTTTGGGATATCCTTGCGTTCGGTTCTGTTCTTTGTTGTTGAGGGTAGGTTGGAGCAAAGGAGACCAAACAGAACCAAGGGAAAGAAATTTAGTTCGGTGATTGAAGAGAGGCATGGCTGATGATGGCTGAACCGTGCTAGAGGAAGGAATGGGTGGAGAGGGGTACTATATGGGAGGGATTGGCGGGATGGGTAAAGTTGGAGTCTGAGCTGAGGTTAGGATATGGTAGCGAAAGTGGGAGCTAGAGGAAAGAATGGGTGGAGGGGGGAATATATGGGAGGGGCTGATGGGATAAGTAATGTTGGAGTTTGTGTTGAGGGTAGGGAATGGTAACGAAAGTGGGAGCTCAAGGAAAGAATAGGTGGAAGGGGTTAATATATGAAAGGGATTTGCGCAATAGGTAGAGTCGGAGTTTGGGCCGAGGTAAGGGAATGGTAGTGAAAGGGGAGGATTGGGGCTGTGCTGCAAGCATAGTTAGACGAATTTGTGTGAGTACTGTAGAGTGGAGGAGGAGGGCAGGAGAAAAAATGAGGCGCTGAGGGGACGCTATTGCTGCGACAGTGTTGAAATTGCGTTGCATGGGAGATAATTGTGTGGGGATGATAAGGAGTCACTGATTGGCGATTTTAGTTCGAATTTTAGTTTGGGGGTGACGAGAGGGCACTATTATGTGAGTTGTCTGCGAGTAGATATCCTTTGCTGACTTGTGATGTGGTGGAAATACGAGATGATGGCCATATGATGGAGGGAAATAGAGGAAGGGAGGAGACCAGAGTAATGATTGCTTGCTTCTGACATTGTTATAGTATAGGTATGGCAATACCTCAACTCTCTGAGGAACGTGATGTGCTACCGTGTTGAAGAATTTGATAATTCCACTATTGTTTAGACTAGCATTCTCTAAATGAAACAATCGTTCGTCGGGAGCACCAGTGAATGCATCTCTTAGTTTGCCTGTTGAGATAACTTTGAGCCTCAAAGAGTGGCAAAGACTCATGAAGCGGCGCCTCTGTTCCGTAGTTTTCAAATTGACTGGTTCTGCCATGTACATCTCAGCATTTTGGTTTTTCGTTAAAATTGCGGTGGTTATTTTGTCTGCTACTTCATTTTCGACGTATTCCGTGAGCACAATAATGTATTTTTTAAATGGGTTTGCGCTTCCAATGATTTTAGACAGACCACCATAGTCGTTAACATTCATATATTCATAAGTGCATCTATCTGAAAGGTCGGACGTTAGCACATTTTTCATGTGAATATAACCAATGAGTATTGTCCTAGGGGTCTTGGTATTTTCTGTTGACCCGGTACTGGTACCTGATGCTTCACAGTGAGCCGGCTTTGCTGTGGCGGATTTTTCTGTTGAAGTGACGAAATGAGAGTTATGGACACAGTTTCAGAGGTACAAAGGGTAGGAGATGGAGAGCTTTAATTCAAGGTGGGGCGACATGTCTTTAATTCAAGGTTAAATCTCAGTGAAGTGGACTACTTAGAGGGTTTGTTGTTGGAGAAGCTTAGAAAGCGTCTTATTAGCTTATCATTTTAGGGCTCTGCGTTAAGAGAAGGACCCCTGATCTCATATTGTGCAGGATCGTGTGTGGGTACTGCCTATCGTTCAAACACATTTAAATTTTTGTTCAATCGTACAAAAACATTTCAATCTCTGTATAATCTAATTTACTGCCTTATTTTGATTGTAGGCCAACATTAGAAAGTCTTTGTAATAAGAAAAAACAATAAATTCAGAAAGAGGCAGTGACAGATAATTAGCTAGTAATTTTAATAAATGCTGACTAAGCCTATGCAAAGCTGTTTGATATAGACCTTATCGAAAGATGCAGGTACAAGATATTATTCTATTGGTAGAAGAAAATCGCACCAAGGAATTAAGTTTTAGGTTTTAACAATTTGTTCAAATTATCCAAAACTTTGTTAATATTTCGAAATAATTCAGACAAGAGGGACTAATATTGGAGCTAAAAATTATAATAAATGTTGACTGGCCAAAAAAAGATTTTTCATAGCGTAAACTTTAAATTCGTAAAGAAATACGTTTATAATCATTTATCTTAACTGGAAGTATTTGAGTTGTCGTTCATTTTACCATATGTTCCTCAGAGCCTCCCATTTGCGCAGGTTGATGAAACATAGCCAGGAACGATATAATAATATCTTTTAGTGTTAGAAGTACCTGATGGTGAATTAGCAGTCAATAAGGCCGACAGGCTAATACTGCAGTGCAATTTACTCTAGGAACCGGAATGAGTCCTAAACTTAACACGGGAGGAGAGGCAGTGGAAAAGAGGGCGGGGGTAGAGAGCAGCATCAGGTACTCATGACCGTGGGATGGTGAGAGGCGCGCACATGTGTACACATTAGTCGGGGCCGCACACAACTCCGATGTTTCAAATAAGGTACGGCCCAAAATGGCAGCTGAAATGTAGATAATTTTCACAAATAATCTTGAAGTAACAGGAAAAGAGATGGGCTGCCTTGGTTTTGACGGTTATCGGGAAAAAAATGAAATAAGTAAATTATTTTATACCTAGGAAATTGAACACAAAATAATCTTGAGCAGAACATGAATGAAGGCTAAAAAGCTCAAAAAGTAATCTACTCAGACGTGTATAACATAGATTCACAGAATCTAACCCTCATAGATATTTTAATTAGAGTAGCTGTTCGATTTACAATCTGTGTCCTGGAGCTAGATATGTGTGCTAGTTAATGCGACCTGGGAAGAAACGATATGCACTTGCTTAAGAAAATGTTACAATGAGTTATGTGAAGTAGTAAAGAAAACATAAACACAATTTTCAATTAAACGAATGCTCCTTCGAGAATCGCTCGCCAGTTGCCGATTTTATTTGTGAAAAAGATACCCAATGAGTGATCTACAGGACAAAAGAATTTACAGGCTTATACCATGGTGTGTAATTTATTCGAAGAATTGCAATGAATTCTAATTGCCAAAATTCTGACGTATTACGTTAATACAAATTAATCTACAGAGTTATGAACTAAAAGACATGTTAATGCGCAAGGAATGACTGCCGATCTATTGAACATGTCGCAGTTTCATATACATTATATTCGCTGTCATGCTGCATTTTCGGGGAACAGTTTAAAAAAGATCGCGGTTATGCATGCAATGTTCCAAGTACTTATACAGCACGGTGAAATAGTTCAAACTGTGCTCCTGTTCATCACCGTTCCACTACATAATAGTTAAATTAAAAACATATATGCAGGCAGTCTACGAATACAAAATTTAATTCTTAAAAGACAGAAAGACGAATATTTTCGCATAAAATGAAAGATCAAAATTGATTGCTCCTGATCAAATGAAGATATTCAAATGAAAGTATTCAGTTCAAGTATTGACTGCATGTGACGCAACCTGATAGGAGGAGCAGAAGGGGCGGGGACGAGGGTAGAGAGCAGCAGCCGTTCATGACCATGGGATGATGATAGGCACGCACGTATGAACACGTCAACCTGAAATGTACACAGCCCCGTTTTTGTTAGGGTGTGAAGTTCTGCTCTTAGCGTTCATGCGTCAAGTTTTCGAGCGCGAATAAAGTCTTTCCAACATTATGTAGGATTCATTTTCTTATTCTGTACAGCTGAGATATGCCTAGAAAAACAGAGCACATACGGAAAAAAGCTACACTGATCAAGACCTGACAATGAAATTTCTTTAAGATGATTATCAGCTGACAAACATTTAGAAGGTGAAATTCTTTACTTTTTGCGAGGTATTTCACCAGAAATGTAACGGGGGCTTGGAAATGTTATGAGATTATCCAAACTAGAGATGTTGAGAGACATGGAAATTTATACAAATTGCGCAGCGGCAATCAAAACAACGTGAAGTAATAGGTCTAAAAGTTCCAATTGGGCGAGCATCTTGCACACGTGGACATATTATGATCATTATCATGCGCGCTGTAAATGAAAATTGATTTTCCTATTTGTGGTGTGATAAAAAATTTGATAACTTATTATATTGGGATATCAAGTAACAAGAACGGTCACCTACAAAGACATGAATTAGAAGTAATAGTAAAATTAAAGCAAACGGAAAAATTACCTTGGCATATTTTGGGTAGCTACATCAGCAACCGTTTCCAAATTAATGGTATTGGATGATTTTCTGTTTAGTTGTGTAATCAGTTCTGGTATCATGAATGGGATCATGCTATGTCCATCAGAAAGTGTAGGATTCAAGTGAAGGTTCTATAATATACCTGTAGCTAACTATATGTAATTGCTCATGTCGAGTAAGGCGTGCGAGTGTGAGTTTATGAGAGCGTGAGGTGCGCCTTGCCGTCGGCCATCCACCCTGCTAGGGCAGTTCAGCATAGTGTCTGTATCTGTAAGAGGAAAGTTTATTGAGTTCCTTGGTGCAGGGCAAGTTGTGCTGCTAACTAGTGGCTAGCAACATTGGAAAGGATTAAAATCGACTCAGACAAGGATCATGTCAAAAATATTTATTCTGCACTGAAAATGAATCGAAAGTAGTCGTTAAACGATTACAAATGGATGCATTTTTTATTAATGCTAGTTACCTTTTTTTTCCAAAGTATTTTAGTTCAATTTTCTTTATTGGTTGAGGATATTACAAAATAAATGAAATATAGGAACAAGAATTTCAATTTGTCTTCCCACTAGCAACTAGGCAACTTATCACGGACAGAAAATTGACAGCCACCGTTTCTTCTCTATGCGCTCATCGCCTCCTTTTTGTTTGTTCTCTGCCTTATGAAAATTCATATTGCGACCTAATTAGGAATTGTTGACGTTACTCAATATTTTTTTTTTCTGGTAAAGATTTATGGTTAGTTATTGCTGTTCAGTCAATTGTGATTAACCGACCCGTACCAGGCTGCAAGCAGAATTTTCAGTTCAATTTAACTCGGGCACTTCTATACATTGTAGCCGGGGTACCTTGTAGCCGGGGCTTATCTTGTAGCCGGGGCTTCAGAGTTTTGCTTCCGTATACACCGAGTGTCGTAGATGGCGACTAAAGGGACGCCCCGTAGCCGGGAGTAGAATCGTGATACCGCAACCCCCAGCGTGTCGTAATAGGCGACTAAACGGGGTGGAGCGAAGAGGCTAGGAATCCCGTTCTATGTAGAACCTTTCCTCGAAGACGGCAAGACGAGCGGAGGAAGGAGAGGCACACGCCTCTCCGAACCCTATTGTTAGGGTCGCTGAATGTGCGTGGCTGTAGTACGAAAGATGTAAAGAGGAGGGAGATTGGTGAGATGTTTGTGAGGAGGAAGTTTGATGTGTTGACGCTGAGTGAGACGAAGTTGAAAGTTAAGGGCGAATGTGAGTTTGGTGTGGTAAGTGGAAGAAAGTCTGGTGTGGAGGAAGGTAGAGCACGAGAAGGTGTGGTCTTGATATTGAGTGATCGATTGGCTAGTAGCACTACCGATTGGAAGGAGGTGTCCTCGAGATTGATGTGCGTGAAAGTTAAGTTAGGCGTAGAAAGATGGGGATTTGTGAGTGCTTACGGACCTGGCAGCAAGAGGAGTGAAGAGAAGAGGGAGCAATTCTGGACTGACCTGAGTGAGTGTATTGAGAGTTTTGGAGGTCATTTCAATGTAGTTGTACTGGGTGACCTGTTGGAGATGTAGTGGTGGAGAATGTGATAGGAAGGTATGGCGTTCCCGGTAGAAATGACAGTGGAGAAAACCTGATAGGACTGTGTATGGAGCAGGAGTTTGTGATCGGGAACAGTTTGTTCAAGAAGCGAGATATTCACCAGTATACTTGGGTGAGGATGGCCCATGGTGCAATGGTGGAGAGAGCACTGATGGATTTTGTGCTGATATCGAAGAGAGTGATGAGGAGGCTGTTGGATGTGCGTGTGTTGAGAGGGGAGGGTGGAGGAGTGTCTGACCATCTGCTGGTGGAAGATAGATTAAGAGTGGAGCAGAAGTGGAAGGGCAACAAACGAGTGGGAGGAGGGAGAGAGGTAGCGAAAGTGAGTGGACTGAATGTGAAAAGTAGAGCAGAGGAGTTCCAGCAGGCGTTGAAGGAAGAACATGACAACGTGAGAGGAGAAGACCTGAGAGATGTGGAGGAAGAATGGGAGACGTTAAGGGATGCGTTGCTGAGATGTGCGAAGAAGGTGTGTGGTGCGCGCCGTGTGTGGAGGGTGCAGGAGGAAAGGCTGCGAGTGGTGGAACGAGGAGGTCAAACTGGCGGTGGCACGGAAAAGAGGAGCGTTTGAGGAGTGGTTGCAGGTGAAGTCGGAGGTGGCTCATGAAAGCTACAAAGAGAGGAGGAACGAGGTGAGGCGGGTAGTGAGGAGAGCCAAAAGGGACGCTGATGCCAGGTGGGGCAGACGGTTGAGCCAGAATTTTGAGGAGAACAAAAAGATGTTCTGGAAAGAGGTGAAGAGTTTGAGAAAGGGAGAGACCGGAAATTAGGAAGTGGTGAAAGACGAAAACGGCCAGTTGTTGTTGGAAAGTGGGGATGTACGGAAGAGGTAGGCCGAGAATCTTGATGAGTTTTGAATGTCGAGGATGACAGAGAGGCTGACATTGTTGCTGTGGGTGGTGGTGCTCGGATGCCAGTTTTGGGAGAAAGACTTGTTGCGGACATTACCAGGGAAGACGTGCGGGAGGCGTTGGACGTGATGAAAGCAGGGAGAGACCCTGTTTTGGATGGCGTTGCGACCGAGTGCCTGAAGAAGGGTGGAGTAACGATTGTCGAATGGTTGGTGAGGTTACTGAACGAGTGTTTTGTGGCAGGCGTGGTACCGAGTGAGTGGCGCAGTGCCTGCATCGTTCCGCAATATAAGGGCAAAGGAGATAAAAATGAATGCTGCAACTCGAGAGGTATCAGTCTGTTATGAGTGGTTGGTAAGTCGTACGGGAGAGTGCTGATCAAAAGGATTAGAGACTGTGGCTTTAGGAGTGGTAGAGGGTGTACAGATCAGATTTTTGCAGTGAGACAGGTCTCTGAGAAGTACCTTGCCAAAGGAAAGGATGTGTTCTATATGGATGGAGTGGTCAGGGAGGTAAACGCGAGTGCGCTGGGTCGTGGCTTGGAACTGATGGAAGCGAATGGGCGGAGTTGCCAGTTGAGCCAGTTGCTATTTGCTGATGATACTGCCCTGGTTGCGGATTCGGAGGAGAAGCTATGTAGGCTAGTGTCTGAGTTTGGTAGAGTGTGTGAGAGGAGGAAGCTTCGAGTGAACGTCGGTAAGAGTAAAGTAATTAGATGCTCGAGGAATGTCGATGCAAGCAAAATTAGTGTCACCCTATATGGAGAGCTCATGGAAGAAGTTCAGTGTTTTAAGTATCTGGGCTCCCATGTGGAGATAACTGAACTAGTGGAAACTGAAGTGAAGGCGCGAGTGAAGGAGGGATGTAAAGTGTTAGGTGCATTAAAGAGTGTAATGAGCTGTAGGACGTTGGGGATGGAAGCAATGAGAGGCTGTATGAGGGTGTTGTTGTCCCAACTGTGCTCTACGGAGCTGAGGCTTGGGGGTGAGAGCAGAGGAGAGAAAAGGTTGAATGTATTAGAGATGAAATGTTTGAGGAACATGGCTGGAGTAACGCTGAGAGACCGGATCACCAACGACGTGGTTCGAAACAGAACAGGAATGGTGAAAAAGTTGGAGGACAGAGTGGATTCGCGTGTTCTAAGATGGTTCGGGCACATGGAGAGGATGGATGAAGGGAGATTGGTGAAAAAGGTGATGAATGCTGAGGCGAGTGGTCGCAGGCCTAGAGGTGGACCGAAGTTTGGGTGGATGGATGGTGTGAAGCAGGCGTTGGGAAGGAGAGACATGAATGTGGAGGTGGCGAGAGAGCGTGCAATGAACAGGCGTGAGTGGAGAGTGGTTGTGAATGGTTGATTTTGACGCTGCTTTGATGTGCTTTCCCGCCCTT
>SDVV010015375.1:0-14544 GCA_016164225.1 Gammarus roeselii | reverse complement strand
GGGCTGTTGAATTTAAGCAAAAGGGCCATAATGGTGTTCCTATTTGGTTCGATTTTTGGTGCAACTTTTGCTTCAACTATACATTTCTTGTATTGGACGAGTCAGGTGATGATCTCGTCGGCTTCATCACTCGGGAGACCCTCGATGTTAATCAGGCCTGAACTTATGGAAAAAGTTGAGTGTGGTATGATTTTGCAAGGCTCTCCCGCATATTCTGGTTTTGGAGAGTATAGTGTCACTTTGAAGTTTTGGGTCTACTTTAATGGTGAAGCTATCGTCACCACTGGCGGTGATGGAGAATTGGACGGCCAGTCATGGAGCCCAATTTTTCTCGTAGTTTACATTGGCAAATATCCGGTACGTCATTGACATCGAATGTAATTTTAAAGTGTTTGGGGAATTACGGGCCGTTGTTGAATAGGTTGTGGTTATCAAATCGAGTATATTGTCCTCTTTACGTTTTATGGTGTTCGGGCGTTATGAGTTTCAGCTGGGAGGAGAGCAATGTTATCAGAGAGGTCAGAGGCGGAAGCACACAAACAGGTTATGGTTTCCCGTGTTTTTATTCTCTTTATCAGCTCATCCAGTCGGGCATTCATAGTTGCACAAAGGTTCTTGAGTTTAGTGAGGTGTTCACAGACTTCACTGGAGGGCGCCGAGCCGTCCTCTGTCTCCAGCAGCTCCGGAAGGCCCATCATTTTGCTTATCTTGCCTAGGGTATTATGCATTCCGATTATATTAGAGTCCAGCTTTGAGAAGCCTTTATTTGTGTCGTTGACTATGACCTGAGTCAGGTCTCCTGTAGATGAGGAACGTCTGAGGGGTTTGTCGTTCGTTCCTGCAGACTGGTTTGACTGCAACGCTCTGGAGGGGCTGTCAGCCCCTCTCTGATAGTAGTAGTTGCTTCCATTTCTCACTGGAGTCCCAATGCAAAGTTAATGCAGACTCCTCCGTAAGGCGGTTCCTCTCTGATAGGGCATGGTCTTGCCCGTTGTTAGATCCCTTGCTTCTACCCAGGGTTCTAGGTAATGAAGGTGGGGCCTTCTTAACATTTATTTTCAATGTATAAACAAATATATACTAACCTAATCCTTAAATTTACTCTTAAAATTGAACTTGAATCTAAATTTTAGAGAAAGATTTTTTTGGTTTCAACAATATTTATTGTTTTTAATTTCAATTGGTTTCCATTCTGAATTCACAAACCCCGGTGTCAGTGGGGCGGGGCTCCCCTCTTTGTGCACCAGGAGGGGGGGGGTTGAAGCTACAAGCTGAAAGGGAGGGACGGGTGAGGGATCTTTTAATTCAAAATATATTTGCACAATGGGACAAATAAAATTGGTGGTCAATGAGGACACTGCGGGAAGGGGGGGTGAGCCTTGGATACCATCAGGAGGTATCCTTCAGAGGTGCCTTATTGCTCTTGCTCTAAAGAGATAGTTGATCTCTCCAATTAAGTTGGAACCTTTAACCTTTACGAGACGATATTCGGTCTCGGAGTGATATTCGGCTCAGAGCAGTGACCGGCTCTTATTTTCATACAGCAACATAAATAAGCTTCTATACCCTGGAAACTTGCAAACTTTGAAACTCAGACGCAAAGAACAGTATGCGATGGTGTTTTCGAACTCACTTGTCACTCATTGGTTACAACACTGCCTCTGCGCAAAGCTCTCAGCCACTGATGTCAACTCCTTTTTAATGATTGATTGTAGTTAATTTAAGATTTGAAACAATAATTGTAAAAGATCATCAAAAAAATTGATGTTTTTCTTGAAATCAAAAAATGTAGTTGTTCATGAAAACAATTCAAAAATTACAACATTCCTATAGACTACAAAGTAACTGCAGCATCAATATTATTGAAAATAAATAAATTCAGAATACGTGAATATTCCTATGTCTTTCAAGATGGCTACGATCATGTGCCCGATACGTACACAGAGAGCATGAAAATCGTTTTTCTCTAGAACTGTGTTTCCTCAGGTTATGATTATATAAATTTTGCTGAGTGTACCCTTTGTATGAACAGAGCGAACATGAATAGCTTCTCTCTCTGTCAACTTTGTGAGTTTGCAGATGAAACTTGTAGGTTGCTTTGTGGTCAGTTCTGAATGAACAGTTGGGACAGGCTAAGGGTTTCTCTCTATCTGGGTTATGTATACGGGCATGCTCAATCAATTTAAACCTGGTAGTTGTTTTGAATGGGCATTCACTGCAAAGGAATGGCCTTTCTCTTTGGGGGTCGTGAATTACAAGATGTCTGTCAAGTAAAAGTCGGGTGTGGGTTCTGAAATCACAAGTTAGACATACAAACATCTTCTCCCGTGCTGAATGGGTTTTAAGATGAGACTTCAACAGACGCAGCTCAGCAGATTGGTAGGAACAGAGTGAACATTTGAATGGTTTCTCCTTGTTTGAATCATGGATCAATACATGTTTTTGAAGAGAATATTTAAATCTGCAACTGTAGGAACATATATCACATTTGTACAGTAGTGGTATGTTTGTTTTATGAGCATAGATATGCTTTCTGAGATTCAGCTTATTAATGGTTTTGAATGGACAGACTGGGCAAAAAAGAGGTTTGCGGTCAGGCTGATGAACTAGAATGTGTGACTTCAAGGTTTGTTTATGATCAGTTTGGAAAGAACACAAGGAACAAGCGTAAGCTTTTTCTCTGTTTTTCAAATGAGTTTTCAAGTGGGTTTTTAAACTGTCTTTCCTATCAGTCCTGTGAGAACAGTGTGGGCATGCAAAAGGTCTATCTCTATTGGGATCATGTCTACGAATATGCCCAGCAAGACTAGTCTTACTGTTTGTCTTGAAAGAACAGTGATCACAAAAGAGGGATTTATTTTCAACAGTGTGAACCTGTTCATTGTGCAGTTGTAAAGACTGTTTCCTGTACGTTCGGAAAGAACATTCAGAGCAGGCAAATTTCTTTTCCCTTTGCTTGTTATGAATTTCAAGATGATAGTTGAAATTTCCTTTCTGATTGGTCTTGTAAGGGCAGTGTGGACAAACGAGGGTCTTCAACTTGGACACATGCAGCTCAACATGACTCTTGAGAGAACGTTTGAAATGAGTTCGAAAGTCACAATGTGGACAGCTAAGTGGTTTTTCCTGGTAAGGAGCATGCTTTAGAACATGACATTTCAAACTGGCTTCATTAACAGCTTCAAATGAGCACAAGGAACAGGGCAGTTTACTTGGTTTTGATTTGTCATGACACAGTAAAATATGTTGTCTTAGCGTGAAAGATGAATTGCAACGGAATGGGCAGATTTGACACAGCAACAATTTTACTTTATTAGGATCATGTGTCAAGATATGTAACTGCAATGTAGATTTTTTTCTAAAACTCTTCGAACAATGTGCACAATTGAACCTAATATCTTTGTGTGGTTCATGCGCATGAATGTGTCTTTTCATTTTAAGAACACTGGAAGTTGTGAAAGGGCAGAGACAGCAAGTTGAGGGCCCCTCATGACTAGGATCATGTAAATGTTTAACATGATATACAATGGACTTCTTCACTGTAGTTTTGAAAGAACATTCTGAACACTCATAAAATTTTGTCCTTTCACTTGAAACTAACACTGGCATGAAACCATCCTTGTCAAGATCTTTAGATGAAATATCATCCAGATCAGAGGGATCCTTTTCTTCGGTGCATTTCTCTAACAGAGTTTCTTGCTCCAATCCAATGATACTGTTGATTAGGTTGCCCAAAGCAACACTGCAGCTTACATCAACTCCAGTTTGATTTGCATTTGAAACATTGGAAGTCACCTGTGAAAGAACAAAGAGCTATGATGTAGGATATTATATGACAGCTCTTCTTTATGCCTTTGCAATTCAAGGAATTCAATTATAAACTAATAGCTAACTACTCTAGCTGTTCAATGTGATCAAAGTTAACTATGTAACTAGGACACTGAAAAAAAATTGAAACAGAAATTACACAAACTTAGCAGAATACAGATCAGCCAAAAAGTTTAACCCTCAACAGGATCAAGACCTCTCCAGACAGCAAGTGCTTTGATAGATGCCATGTATAAGACACAAGAAATATAGAAAGACATGACTCAGCCTTTGAATCAGCAACTGAAATGTGACAGCAGCAGCAGAGCCCTAGACTGAAAATTTATACCCCAGCAGAGGCATAATAAAGCTCAGAAAACATTTTGAGGCAGGGTCTGACAAAATCTTCTGCATTACATTCCATTTGGTAAGGTAAGAGAAAGGTAAGAGATCCAAACGAGAGACATATCAGTAGTATAGAGAGTTGAAAGAAGCAGGAAACAGACAGTGCCCAAAGGGTACACCTGAAATAGAATTCCCCAATAGCTATACTTTTCAAACTATAGTAGTTATACTAACAACACAAGGCTGGAAAAAGGTGATGAGGGTGGAGAAAGAGGAGGGGTGAAAGATGTAAACAACTGTTTGGGTTGATGGAGAATGATTATGGGTGGAAGAGGAGGACCAAATATTTGGAGATGTTGAATGTTGAGCATTTCAGAGAGGCTAACATTGTTGCTGTAGGTGGTGGTGCTCAGGTGTCAATTTTAGGAGCCAGGAATTGGTAAGGATATTACCACATTGGTTCAGGAGGCATTGGATGTAAGGAAAGCAGAGAAAGACCCTGGTTTGGACAACACCAAGATTGAGTGCCATAAGAAGGGTGGAGTAATGGTAGTCAAATGAATAGTGAAGGTAATAAATTGAGTTTTGTGTTTAGCTTGGTTACAATTGATTGCTGCAGCGGTCCCCTTTGTATAAATACAAAGGTGATTGAAATGAATGCAACAATTTAGAAGTTATCAGTTTGTTGAGTGTAATAGTTTATTAATAGAGGCTTTCTAGCACGCTGGAGTGAGCGATCTTATAGCACCAAACAACATACCAGAAAACATTACTGCATCAAGTTATACATTTGTTCAATACTTCAACAGTTAAATTTACTACTGCGTAGTCCCTTTTCATGCCACAAGACATACAGGAACTCCTATCATGTTGAGGCCATATGATTCCAGCACTCCCCAGGTGGTGGTAAGGAGGATTAACACACTGCATACCCAGCTCCCAAGTCCCAAGGATTTGCAGTTCTTCTTAGAGAGCCAAGAGTCAATGCACCCCAACATCAGCCATAAGGGAAGATGAAGAAGATACAACAAATGGTGATCCCATGCATGACATCAATACTTCCTGTAGGGAATCTCATGCAGGACAGAATGAATCAAAGAAAAAGTAAAAGTAGTAGTAGGAAAAGGACAAGGTTGCATGGAATTGTGAGTGCAACTTGGCAGTTATTTGTCACCTGAAAGGAGAATAGTTAGGACAGGCGTATGTGAGTGTGTATACGTGGTGTGTGTGTATGTGGTGCGTGTGCATCTGCGGTGAGTAACGACTCCTGGGAGAGTTGTTAAGAGGGAGCTTAACATAAAATGAATTTAACATAAAATGTAAATGAGGCCGATAAAAGTTTGGTAATTTAGGGATGGGGCGAAAGGAGATAGTGACAGATGATGAAGAGGGGAGTGTGGTGATAAGTTCACCCCCACCCCCCCTTGGATTGATAAGTTCAACCAAAATTATGCCTGAGGGGAGGAATAATCAAGAGGATCAAGTAGACTGTACAGATGGTGCGATTGGCCAAGAATTGTGTGGCTTCAGGAGTAGCAGAGAGTGAGCAGATCAGATTTTGGCCATGGCACAAGACCACGAGAAGTGACATGTAAAGAGGTAGAAGGTTTCTAGGAAGTCATGGATCTGGAAAAGGAACACAATAGGATACACAGGGAGGCATTGTGTAGGGGTTGTACTGGTAAGGAGTGAGCAGCAGCACATGTGTCAGTATACAGCGGGACAAGTACTTGGTTCCCATTGGAAATGGGACTGAGACATGGTTACATAATGTCTCCCAGGCTGTTCAATCTGTATATGAATGAAGTGTTCAGGGAGATGTCTCCCAGGCTGTTCAATCTCTATATGAATGAAGCGTTCAGGGAGGTGAATGCAGGTGTGATGGGTCACTGGTGGCAGATTCAGAGAAGTTGTGTAGGCTAGTGTTTGAGTTTGGTGAAAAGAGAAAGGTTAATGTTGGTAGAAGTGAAGTCATGAGATTTTCAAGGAGGAATGATGATGCAAGGGGAATCTGTGTCTGACAAAATGTAGTATTATTGAAAGAAATCCAATGTGTGAAGCACCTGGCTTCTCATGTAGAGAAGACTAAACTAGGGCAAACTGAGGTGAAACCCAGAATGAAAATAGGGTATGTAGTGTTGGGTGCAGTGAAGAGTGCAATGGGGTGCAGAACATTGGGTATGGAAGCAATGATAAGTGTTGCATGACAGTAATTGTCACTAGTGTGCTATACAGGGCTGAAACATATGAGGGAAGAGAAGAGGATGATGTTCCCAAGAAGAAAGGTTTACAGGACATGGTTAGAGTCATGCTGGAGGATAGAATCAATAATGATGTTCTAATCAGAACAGGGATAGTGAGCAAGTTAGATGAGAGTAGATTCACATGTTCTGATATGGTTTGAGCATATGGCAAGGATGGATGATAGGAGATTGGTGACATGGGTGATGAAATTGGAGGTGAGTTAGGGTGGATGAATAGCATGAAGCAGGCTTCAGAATAGAGACATAAGTGTGAATGAAGTAAGAGAGCCTGCAAGGGATAGCCTGAGTGGAGAAAGGGTGTGAAATAATGAGTTCTGTTGCGGCCCTGATGCACTGTCCTCGACCTGACTTTTGATTCAAAGTATGTTTTGTGTAATCCTTACTGGATCATTTGCAGATACAAGGTTAAGTTTTGGTCTGTGTGTGAGTACATGATAGGTGTGTGATGTCCACCTTGCCATTGGCCACTCCTCATCTGGGGCTCCAGGGCTGCTCCTGTACCCATACTGAAAGCATTATCAACAGTGGGAAAAAGCAAGGCAAAGTTCAAAGTTTGATTTGAAAAAGTACATTTTTTGAAAAGAAACAACATGGAGCTCAGCCTATTATCCAGTTCTCAAAGCTCAGCCTATGGTTCAGTTCTTTAATTAACACTCAGCCTATGGTCCAGTTCTTTAATTTGAGCTCAGCCTTTGGTCAAGTTCTTCAATTAGCGTGCAAGTATAAAAATTCATACATTAATGACAAACACTCGAAATTTTGAAGTGTTCTTAGAACAATGCATGAAGAACATAACCTGTAGAATGACCAAGAGCAGAGCTTGATTTTGGGAACACTAAACTAGTTTCAAACAAATACAAACCTGGAGCTCTGTGTATGATAGCGTTTCATTGAACAATGCAGCCTCGATATCCATTATTGATAAAGCCATAGCATTTAAATGCACCTCTCATCAAAGGCATGAGCAGTAAGACCGGAAAAAGGGCCAAGTCAAAAAGAATCATCAAAAGTGGAAAAAAAAAATCTCCAAGTTCAGAGCACAATGTTGGAAAAACCAAAACCAAAATCAAAAGGAACAGATTGGAAACTTGGCAAATGATGCTTTATAATTAAATCTATGAAGCACTGAAATCTGAAAATATATTTTTTCTTACAAAGAATTAAGAGCTTCCAAATCTTTTATTGCCTGCCATGAGAACTCTACAAATGTATAAGGTAATCAAACTTATAGACCAAGCGCAACAGCGAATGGACACACATTTTTTATTTTAGAATCTGAGTCCAAACCTCTTTTGGATGACATATGATGCAAATCATTCTATTGAAAAAACAGAAGCACTGCAGCAAATTAATTTTGATATTCTTCAATCAATTTATTTGTAAATTCTTTGCAAAATCTTGGAAATAATTGAAATACATGCAGGTGATTAGTATTTTTCATTCAAGTAAAACATTAATAATGGCAGGAACAGGTCATAGCAGTGACCGTTACAGCGTGGCCTCTGTTTTGCTTTTCCGCATGACACGCCCAGTTGGTTTCTTTTTTATTTGAGTTTTTGCATTAAATAATTCCACTTCATTTATTTCTTTAGATTTTGCAAGCAAACGATGTGACGATATTATGTACTATTTGTGATCCTTCTATAGTTTATTGAGCTGAATATTGAACAATTCTTTTCACAAATTTTAGCATTGTACACAGGAATCTGTAGAAGAATACCAATGGCAATGCTCAGATCAACTATTATTGTCACTACCCAGTAAGCACCTTCATTTTTTGATGAGTCTTAAGTAATGTGTACTTTCTTGTTCATTTCAAGTGTAATGTAAGCTGAAACTTGTATTTGTTAAGATGATTTAATTATCAAATTTTCATACTCTTTTAATCTCTAGGAATTAGCAGTCTAGCATTACCTGTGCTCACAGAATCTTTCTGATCATAGTTTTTCACAAAACTCATTAGTAAGTGCACATTGTATTATTTATTCCCCATCTCTTATTCATTTGTTTTCAATTTGTAGTTTTCTGTTCTTTTTGTTTAATTTCTGCAGCACACAAACCTGGACTAACTTTTTCTGGTAGCAACTACCTCACCATGCACCTCAGTTTATAATAATATTCTATTTCAGCTTTTTAGCACAAACTATTTTTTTCTGCTGGTAAAGTTCCCTATTTGTAATAAAGTACATGATAATTTTTCTTTAGTTTTTGGCCTTTCCAGACCCCATTTATATAGTCAAACTTAAACCAGAGTCGTTTGCGGGACGGACCCTTCATTAGATCGAGGCCTATTTATACAGGTTGGTCCACACTTCTACAACTCTTTGAAAACACTCAGATCAGAACTTATTTATACAGGTTGGTCCACGCTTTTACAACTCTTTGTAAGCAATACTCAGATCAGAACTTATTTATACAGGTTGGTCCACCCTTCTACAACTCTTTGTAAACACTCAGATCAGAACTTATTTATATAGGTTGGTCCACGCTTCTACAAATCTTTGTAAACACTCAGATCAGAACTTTGAGAAAACAATCTAATTTGCATAAATTTTACATCCTTGTAGGTCATGAATTTATGAAATGCTACTCTTTTCATTTCAGATGCTAAACCATATCATGCAGTTTATAGTTATTTTTTGGAGCCAATAAAGAGTATTTCCTGGTTGCAATACAGAGAATCAACAAAAAAATTGTTGCCACAGTTATCAGCATCACAGAATAGTCACCAGGTGTAATCTCATTTTCTGCTCCCAGCTAATTTGGAAATCCAATACTGTTAGCAAGGTACATGGCCAAAAAAAGTAGTATTAACAAGAATTGTAACTAAGGGTTGATAGCCACTTAAAAGTGACTGAAAAAAAAATTATGAACAAATTTAGTAGCTACAACTTGATTTTTTATCAGTGTCATGATGCCACAATCATTAATATGTTCATGTCAATCTAATGAATTGAATGACTAGGCTCAGAAATATGTAAAAAAAAATGATACATCTATACAGTGAGCATAGAAGTTGATTGTTTCAATTTCCCTTTCACTTTTTTATATATAACAAAGGGTTAACACTAATCCACAGCTTAGAAGTGGCAAATATGCTTAGAAAATATCAGAAATTTAAGGCTTTATTGTCATGTTATAATATTCATAGGTATCACAATGTTACCATCTAGTTAAAAATTAGTTATAGTGTGCCTGTTGACCATTGCATGATGCATTTCATTTCAATTTTAGATATAAGGCTTCAGTAAAATTTTATGAGATGGTTTATAAAATCGAATATGAACACACATATGAATATTAATGACAGAGATTAATCTATTAACTGAAGCAGTTATCAGATCTAAAATAGATGAATTGCAACTTACCTCTGAAGAAGCCTCTTGGCATAGATGTTCGTGTTTGATCACAAAGTCTTCAGGCAAATCTTTGTACAGATCGTCACAGCCGCCATCTCCTCTCGAGAAGAAACTATATTCAGTTCCTGTTTCGTCATTGAGATCCAATTTTAAAGACTTCAAAGAAGAAAAAAGTGTTTGTTTGTAGTTGTTGCTGCTGCCACTGCTTGGAAGGAAAGACGCTGTAAGAATAGTTAAGATAGCATTAACAGAAAAACAAAAATAAAGTCAAAATTAAAACCAAGATGCTGATGCTTATGTCAATAAGTTCAATATTTTCTTCTATTCTAAATGTTGATACAAATATCGTGAATGACTTCATCTACTTCATTCTGAAGATTGAATGTTATTTATATCTTATTAATGTAGTCAGCAGCATATCAACTACTGCAATTCTATTTTTCACAAGGAAAGTTGAATCATTGAAAAAAAATGTTTGTAAACAATATGTAAGTAGCTTTACCAAATTGGGTTGACCCCTGTGACTTAACAGCCTGGGGATGACTACCATGTAGGGTTGGTGACTTTTCATTTTTTCAAATAAATCAAAATAATACAGAAAGCCAGAAAAAATCATGATTTTTATTGATTTATCTGATTTTTTTATAGTTTGGAATTTCCATGATTCTATTCTTACTATATTCTGAATTATATGTAAAGTAATCATAGCAGTATGACTATTGTCATAGCTTGTAAAGAACCTGAAAATAAACTAGGTCTTGTTGTTGTTGCTGTTTGTTCTTATTCCAAAGTTTCATTCAAAATTATTTGATATAGAGGACTGAAACTTAGATCAGTGGAAAGAAACAAAATGAATCCACCTGATGCACATTATTTTCCAATTTTTTCTTATTTTCCCAGATTCATTAATAAATGATGTAAAATGGATTTTGCAAATGGGCTGGCCGATGTTGATGTATAGTGCACCAATGGATAGAGGCCAACTAGTGGAGTACAACTGCATTGTGTTTTCATCAAAATTTTGATAATTCGCTCCCTGGTACATTAGAAAAAAGTGACTACATTGGGATTTTTTCACTGTTCAACCTGCATCTCATCCTGGTGTTCAATCCCACATCAAAGACTTCAGTTTAGTTTGATAGTATAGACCGTGAACCTCAAATCTATGAAGAGTTTGTTTGAAATATTTTTCATTTTTGGTTATTTTTTTAAAGTGTTGTAATTGTGAATAAAAAGAGAAGCCATTCCGGTCACTCCTGCCTCACTTGCCATGCAGGGGGGAAGACCTTGTGAATCAACAATGGGCAGTTACCCAACAAGACGATGGATACAGAGGGCATGCTACACAAACAACATCCAACAGCTAGGAAGATATGCATACACACTACTACAGTGTCATATTTAGCCAATTAATAATACATTCATAACATTATAAGGTGTGACTTTCTGATCTCTGATCCTATCACCATGATGATCCAATGACTTACTAAATAATGAGTAATGATGCACAAAGAATAAAGATTAATAATTAGCTTTACCAAATTCAAGCATTTCAAGTTTTCACATATTTTTTGGGAATAATTTTTTTTCAGGCATATTTAATTAAGCATACTCAAGCACCTACATGAAAAATGTAAGCCTATTGAAGCATTTAAGCAGCCTGTTGACTTGCAATGCCTTGACAAGAGAACAGAAAATGAAAAAATCAACATACTATGTTAAAAAAATATCATCGGCTTTCACACAAAGAAAATCATTCATTTAATCCCATGATTTTTTTTCTTTTGATTCAATAAGTGCCAACCCTGCTCCCATACCCTCCACTTGTGAAAAAAAATGTTATAAATGTCAAATTTTTAGTAAAGCAATTGAAAGAGCAAGTCTTTGTTGAAAAAGCTATGAAGTGAAGGTGTTTTTCAAGTGCCTGAAAATTTGGTTTATAAAAATCAAAGTTCCGCCAACTTTGATGCACGGCTTGTGTTTCTAATTGATTGCTCTTAAATTTGGTTGTGATGTCACTTATACATTGTGGCTTCATGCCTAAGATGGATTTTGCAATGAAGTATATCCTGATGAAAACATATACAAATATACAATTGAGGAGAGTCACCACATGTGACTGAAGCCTTACACAAACAAAAATAAAACATGTTGAAAGGTAAAATTTAGGTTCATATTATCTTTATTTAAACTGATATATAGCTACTAATTCAAACATGCTCTTGCCAATAGTACTTTCAAACTTTAAACTTTCCAAATTATGTATAATAATGAGTGGTGTAAGGAGCCATATGGTTTGGTGCAGGGAATCATCCCAATTTGGAGGAATGACTCACCACAGGGTTTTTTGTAAATAACTTTTTGGGGTGTATAGCACAATGTTGAAACTTATGGCACTTCACTATCACGATAGTAGTAATACAGACCGTACAGATAACATTTGTAGGTTATGTTTGTTGTGAGTTATTTCAAAGTATGTGAAAATTTGAGTCTTTACTGTTGACACTAGTTTTAGAAACAATGATCATGGTCATAAAATGTGTCTTCTAAAGTGAGGCAGATCCAATGCTGTTTTTATCATTCCATCAGTTTGAGAGGGAAGTGAAAAAATATCAGCTGTATCAGACATTCTAGTGTTTTTACTAATGAATAACAAAGTGTACCAATATCATGAAGTGAGAAATGATACCAAGCAAAAGAAAAGTGCCAGGAAGGGTGAAATTAAAAATTGATAATTTAAATAATTTTATTTAAATTACATGCTTGGTTAAACATGATAAATTCAGGACACAAATTTCAATACTCACATAGAAACCCATCAACCTCTCCATGTGGCTTCAGTCTTAGAATGCTGTTAACTAGGCTCATCATGGCACTCCAACAAGCTTGATCTTCCACGGGGTTATCTCCTGGGGCCTGTAAAGTATTGCGCAGTCTAATCACAGATTCTAACCATCAATCTCTCAAGTTAGAATCTGTGTAACAACTACTTCCTAACACCTATTTTCAGCTATTGTAATACTATTGTTTCAGCTATAGGAGACCATAAAAAACTAGTTAGTGCTTGTCCAATTCGGGATTTAGTGAAGACAAGTACCAATTATTGTGATCAGTAGAGGGTTCAGCAGCAACTTTACTAAAAATATTGAAAGCACAGTTAATTATGTGCTTTCACAAAAAACAGAACAAAGTATTACAATGAACAGGTAATAATCTACATGTAATAGCTACACTATCTTTATATCCATCAACAAAAATATGATTTTCAGATTATGAATCTTATTGTAATTAGCTCTAATTTATTGTTCACTAATATTGAAAGAAATACCGCACCCACATTAACGGATGTCAAGATTGCAATTCCCGCAGATGACTAAGATTGGACAGTCAATGCCTCACTTTTTGCATATTTTTAATAATTCATAACTATAGGGAGTCACAAATTTTGTTGGAGCATTACATTGGACGGATGGACAGGTGTAAACCTAATTTGGAATCAGGGTCTGAAACCTATTTAGAATTTTTAGGACACCTGTCATTGTGTAGATGACTCAGCAAAAATATATATCTCCTTCAACATATTAGGTGGCAGCTGTGCTGTGACCTGATGTGAGTAGCAAAAAAATTCCAAATATCCAAGTAAGTAGCTATACTCATACTGGGAGACATGATAAAGTTATAACTTTTTTCAATGATGTTAAGAGTTTGGAAGTTTTCAAACTCAAGTTAAATTGATGTGCGCAAATGTTCAAAAACTTCCAACCTATGAGCACAAACTACAATATCACAATAGCACATGGATTGATTTCTCTAAAAGATCTGTTGGTATCCCTAAGGTGTTCGTGGAATCCTAATTGAAAGTTGTCTAGCTATTCATGCAGATGGATCAAAAGAAGTAACTAAGCTGCTGTACCACAACAAAAAAATAACCAATTGTAAGCTGCAAAGTTTTTCCCTGAAACTTTCAACAAAGTCATTCTTAACAAATTAATCACAGTACTTGCATTAAATTATTCCTACAAATGTAAGTAACGATTATATAAAAGGAGGATTCACATAGAAATTAGCTAAAAATTGCTACTCAATGAAAAGATTTAGCTACATATTATCTTGACCAAATTAGATCATACCGTAAAAGAAGGTGGTTGAGAGACATCTGATTTTGGATGTTGATACACAGGTTCTTGCTTGATCTTGGATTGAAATGACTGGCACTGCATTTCATGGTAGCCCTTTTCCCTTTTCTCATCAAAACCAAGAAAAGAATCCAGGCTTGATTCACTGTCATCCAGGTAACAGGAAGTTTCACTGTCATCCCAATTGGAATCTGAGAGAATAAAGGAAAATAAAATAAAAGAAATTAGGTCAGAATAACAATAAGATGGAAATGTTTATATTATGTGTTTCATGTGACTAGCTATATATTTTTCTAAAATTGTTCATTGTTCTTGACAGATTATAAAATGGAAATTATTTGAAAGGCATGAGATTTTTATTGATATATATATACATATATACATATATACATATATACATATATACATATATACATATATACATATATACATATATACATACATATATACATACATATATACATACATATATACATACATATATATATACAAACATACATACATACATATACATACATATACATACATATACATATACATACATATACATACATATACATACATATACATATACATATACATATACATATACATATACATATACATATACATATACATATACATACATATACA
>SDVV010015374.1:0-14544 GCA_016164225.1 Gammarus roeselii | reverse complement strand
ATTTGAAGTGCAACTGAACTAATTCTGCAGCATTGCTAGCAGTTACCTTCAATAATTCAGAACGGAGCTACTGGGAAGCTGCGTCGATAAGAACGCATGTGAGGTTAACTGCCTTCGGTTGAATTTGAGCCCGCGGGACAATCACGACCGACTGTGAGAAGCAGAACCGATGTGCTGGCACTATGCCTTTTATTATTCTGGTTGCGTTAGAAAGGAACTCTGACTCGTTGATTCATTCATGAGTGCATTTGGAAATTTCATGAAAATGCCCAGAGGGCACTAAAGTTTTTCACCCTCACTACATGGGAAGATCGTAGTACGAGAGTGTCGCAAGTTTCTGCAGTTGCGGTGTGGGAAACCCATCAAAAGCTTGATAGTGATACAGATGGAATGATAACGTGCAAGGCATGAGCAGGGGTCGCAACAAGGAATGTGTCTCTTTCGTTTTAGATGCCAGGGGTCGGCAAAAGACCAAATTATTTTGCGCCATAGACGACTGGGGTCGTGGCTAGGAAAAGTTGCCACCGCCATGTATAGCAGAGGTCCGGACCATGAAAAAATTACTGGCATCATAGACAACAGGGGTGGTGACAAAGACAAAGTTGCTTTCGTCGTAGATGTCAGGGGTAGGGACTAAGCCAAAGTTTATGTGTAATTTATGGCAATGGGTGGTGACAAAGCCGAAGCTGCTTGCGTCACAGATGTGAGGATGGGCATGAAGAACAATTGGCTCAAATCATATAGATAGGCAGTTGAGCCAGCTACTATTTGCGGATGGTGTGACGCTGGTGTCGGATTCAGAGGAGAAGCGATGTAGGCTAGTGTCTGAGTTTGGTAGAGTGTGTGAGAGGACGAAGCTCCGAGTGAACGTGGGTAAAAGTAAAGTAATGAGATGCTCGAGGACTGGATGCAAGCAAAATTAGTGTTTTCCTAAATGGAGAGCTGTTGGAGGAAGTTCAGAGTTTTAAGTATCTGGGCTCCCATGTGGAGGTGCCTGAACTAGTGGAAACTGAAGTGTAGGCGCTAGTGAAGGAGGGGTGTAAAGTGTTGGGTGCACTGAAGAGTGTAATGAGCTGTAGGACGTTGGGGATGGTAGCAAAGAGAGGGTTGTGAGCGGGTGTGGTTGTCCAACAGTGCTCTACGGAGCTGAGAGTTGAGGGGTGAGAGCAGAGGAGAGAAGAAGGTTGAATGTCTTCGACATGAAATGTTTGAGGAACATGGCTGGAGTTATGCTGAGAGACCGCATCACCAAAGACCTGGTTCGAATCAGAACGGGGATGGTGAAGAAGTTGGAGGACAGAATTGATTCGCGTGTTCCGAGACTGTTCGGACACATTGTGAGGATGGATGAAGGGAGATTGATGGAAAGGGTGATGAAGGCGGAGGCGAGTGGTCGCAGGCCTAGAACTGGACCGAAGTCTGGGTGGATGGATGGTGTGAAACAAGCGTTGGGAACGCGAGACTTGAATGTGGAAGTGGCAAGAGAGCGTGCAATGAACAGGCGTGAGTGGATACTGGTTCTGAATGGTTGAGTTTTGACGCTGCTCTGATGTGTTTTTCCGCCCTTGGTATCATTTTGTCATGATGGTCGTGAGTGGGGGGCCCATGCCATCATGATGCAGCGGGAGTCAACCAGTGAAAGCTGTCGGGCCCTGCTGCTGACAACGAATCCTCGGATCGCACTCGTGGACCACAGTGTGTGCTGCGGGGTTACCGGCCGGGCTCTTTAGCACAAAAGAGCTAAGCTGCGTGAGTGTGAGCGTATGAGGATGTGAGGTTCGCCTTGCCTTCGGCCACCCCTCGGCCTAGTGTCTGTATCTGTATACAGGTAGGAACCAGCTGCCTATAACGTAAGAGCCATCCGACAAGCACCGTCCCCATCGCCCATTTCAATAGTGCGATTGTAGCAAACGCCCCTTCAGTCACTCCGAGAATTGATTATGCACCGAGATAATTGAAGGAAATCATTTTTCACTATAGAAAAATAAATAGGCGCCATCCATCACGTGGAGGGTTACACTGATAGACGACTCAGGTGAAGACCGAGTTGGCTGCAGCAAAAGGAATAGCATTGTTGGGTGGCTGTAGATAGGATACACTGCTCTCCGTCGTTCATAGGACAAACGGTCTGCACATCAGAGAAGAATCTGGGTCACATACTAGAGTGAATGACGGTTTCAGAGTTGGCCACAATTTACTATTGTAACTGACGCAATTCAATGGACACGGAATGAATCGTCAATCATCTTTGTTACCACTGCAATGACAATGAGTGATCGTCAATCATCTTTGTTACACCGGCAATTACGATGAATGATCGTCAATCATCTTTGTTACACCAGCAATGACAATGAATGATCGTCAATCATCTTTGTTACCCCAGCAATGACAATGAATGATCGTCAATCATCTTTGTTACATCAGCAATTACGATGAATGATCGTCAATCATCTTTGTTACCCCAACAATGACAATGAATGATCGTCAATCATCTTTGTTACCCATTAATGACAATGAATGATCGTCAATCATCTATGTTACCCCAGCAATGACAATGAATGATCGTCAATCATCTTTGTTACCCAGCAATGACAATGAATGATCGTCAATCATCTTTGTTACCCAGCAATGACAATGAATGATCGTCAATCATCTTTGTTACCTCAGCAATGACAATGAATGATTCCTTAATAATTTTCAGTATTTTAGCAACACAAATGTACGAATTGCCCTAGCAATGGCAAGAAATTAATCGTTATCCATCTCTAATCTTTTTTTAACCTAGCAATGGCAAGAAATGAATCGTTATTCATCTCTAATTTGTTTTATCTTAGCAATGTCAAGAAATGAATCGTTATCCATCTCTAATCTTTATTATCCTAGCAATGGCAAGAAATGAATCGTTATTTTTATCCGTTAATCATCTTTAATATCCAAGCAATGTCGCGGAATGAATCGTTAAAAGTCTATACTATCCCATCAATGATTATTATTTTTTTTGCAATGACGAGTAAGTATCTTTATTATCATAGAAATAGCAAACAATGAATCGTTAAGCACCCTTATTCTAGCAATTATGATTGACAAATCGTTCAACGTTTCTGATATACTTGCAATGAGAAGTAATGAATCGTTAAACATTTGTATTAACCCAGCAATGCCGATGAAGGAATCGGTAATAATCGTCATTGAAACGGCAATTACAAGAAGCGAAACGTTGATAATCATAATTTTCTTTGTACAATTATAAGGAACGAAACGTTATTTATATTTTTACCCTATAAATGACAGAGAAAGGGATCGTTGATATTTTTAAATTTATTCGCAATGACATGGATTGCCTCGTTACTCATCATCATTACCCTAGCACTCGCCCAAAATTATTCCTAAATCAAGTCTATTATCCTACCAGCGACACGGAAGGAATCGTATCCTTGCATTGGCCAGGAACGACTCGCTATTTGTCTTTAATAGCCTAACAACGGCAAGTAATTATTCCTAAATCCACCTTATTATTCTAACAATGACGAGGAGCGAATCCTAAATCATATGCGTTTTCCTCTCAATAACAAGGAATCAATCATTGAATCGTTAATCATCTTCATTATCCTAACAATGACAAGAAATGAAAAGTAAGTCGGCAATCATGCTTCTTATCCACGCATGACGTGGAAGGAATCGTTAATAATCTACGTCATTCCAGCAATAACAAATTAGGAATCGTTTATCATTCAAACAATCACAGCAATGACAAGGAAGAAATCCTCAATACTAATATTTATTATCCCAGCTTTGATAAGGAATATATCGTATATTATAATTAGTATCCAAGTCATGACAAAGAATGAATCTTTTTTATTCGTATTATCATAGAAATTACGAATAAGGTATCGTTAGTATTTTTTATTCGTTTTCCAATGACAAGGAACGAATCGTTTATCATCATTATTATCCTATCCGTGAGAATAAATAAATCCTTGATCATCCATATTCTATCAACAACGACCAGGGTGGAATTATTTGCCACCATTATTATCATGGCAATGATAATTAAGGATCAAATCTTTATTTATCTCCATTATCATACAAATTACAATTATTATCATTCCAGAAATGACAAGGAATGAACCATGAATAACATGTGTTTTATTAGCAATGACAAAGAATAGACCAGTAATCGCCTGTGTTATCCTAACAATGACAAGGAATGAACCCTATATCACTTATGTCATGCTAGCTATGACAAAGAATTAACCCCAAATCACCTGTGTTATGCTAGCAATGATAAGGAATTGATCGTTTATCTTCTGTTTTATAATATTTGAATGACAGGAGATGAATCATTAGGCATCGTTTGTAACCTAGCAAAGATAAGAAATGAGTTGTTGTTCATTTATATTTCCCTAGCAATGGCAAGGAATGAAACTTCAATCATCTTTATTGTCCAAGCAATGACAGAGAATAAATCCTTAATCTTCTGTGTTATCCAAGGCATGACCTGAATGACAAAGAACGAATCGTTAATCATTTTTATAGTCCCAGCAATGAGAAAGCATGAATCTTTAATCATTTATATTATCTCAGCAATTAGATTGGGAAAAGACATCTCAATTTTGAGTTGCAAAAGAAAAATCGTTCACGATAAATTTCTAATAAAGGAAAACTGAATTGAATTTTCCGCATGCCTCAAAGCGGCTGTTAAAAAAGTATGAAAAATTTGAAATGTACAGCGAATGACGAATAAGCGTTCCACTTTTCCGTAAAATTATGAATCATAAACGATTATTTTCTCCGACTTGTTTATAATTGTGCTCGATTTTTCAAAACATCAGTTGGAGGTTATCAACCAGTACTGGTAAAGTCTTAAGCACGTGGGATGTGATTTGATTTGTCTCATTTCCACCAGAGCCTCAACGCAAGTCATCGTAGGTTCACCCATAGAGCGTAGGATTCCTATTCATAATATTGGATAGGAACAATTCTAGTAAATATTCTCCGTCCTCCATACAATGCATCAATAAATTATTTCCTATGGTTTTTAACTAGCCACCGCTAAATGCGGTAGCAGAGACGTCACTCCTGTGCTATCGGACAAGCATGCACGTTCTATTAGAATATCACTAACCCCCAATTCCTTCATTGTGTTAACAAAGCTTTTAACAATCGCTTGATGGATTTACGTCAAAAGTAAATATTAAAATCGCATTTATTTCTGAAGGAATGGTATTCACTGAAATGGACTTTTGCATATATTCAGCAATATCAATACCATCCAAATGTTCACCGATATGAGATAATAACGGAGTTTCTGCACTGTGCTCGCCACTGCCTTCAAACAGAAGATAAAAAGTGTCGAAGATAAAAGTCCAGTGTCGTTGGAAGATAAAAAGATAAGTAACGCCCTTATAATTTCAACAAGATATTCAATCATTTATAAGAACATATAACCGTAAACATAGTGAAAAAGGACGTCCTCGAAAGCCTTCGATCTCGTATACGCTGGTTAAAGATGTACTATAAAGAATTCTCCAGAGCTCACCGAGCTGCACGAGAGACAACGTTTCTGAATTTTGTCTTCGATTTGTAGGTATAACATCGATCAACAGAAGATAATATTTAGAGACGAGAAATGGTTCACTTAAAGCCAATAGTCAAAATGAAATCCTTAAATCCTTCAATTCGAGATACTGGTGCCGGGAAAATCCATCGTGTACAGGGCTTCAATGCCACAAGGCGGTGAAATGTAATGACAGCGGTACCAAGCGTGCCTCAATCTCACGAAGAAAAAAATACACCAGCTTTTATGTAGGATGAATCCTACAATCAACAAAAAAATATGTTCCAACGAGTGACTCACCTTATGAATAAATTTCCGAAACGAGCAATAAGCCACCGAACGAACCAGCCTTGGCCACCTCTCATAGCCTTGACCTCAGCCGTCTCGACTACTGGTTTTAGAGAAATTAAATCCATTGTCCACAAACAAAAGCCAACGACAATCGAATATCTGAAGACGCTGCTCAACAAACTCGCGCCAGAAGTGATCAAGGAAAAGTTCGACGTGCAAATGGAAGCTTCATCCGAAGGGTTTTAATCTGCTCTCGTAGAAATGGGTCCAATTTCGTGGCTGACATTATTTCTTGGTTACTTGATGCACTAAACCATACTGTTAAGTATTTGAAGTAAAAATTTCAAAATGTCACACGACGGAGCCCCATCAGGCAGTTTTTATCGTCCCCTCGTAGAATCTATGTAAATCTATGGAGCAAGTTTAAAATGGTTTCGTGCAACATTTTCATGAAAGAACTTCGCCCACCCAATTAACAATTTGTAAAATGCTCAAAAATTCAACTACAAATAAATTATCCTCCAGCTGAACAGCTAGAGGTCACTCAGAGCGGAAGTTAACCGGAACAACTGAACAAAACAACCAATTAGTTCGGCTTTCATCGGATGGATGAAAAAAAATCGTACAAGATAGATATCAAACATCAACTTCTTGAAGAAAGGTTTTCCGAGGCGCGTAAGATTTGTTGAATGATTTCTTGAACACCCAGAAATATTCGCTGATATGTTAGTGGATGGACATGAGGAGTGAATTTATCTGAATAGCTTGGTGATCAGACAGAACTTCCGTCATTGTTCACCAACCACCCGAAGTAATACGTATAAATGGAGGAAGACTTCCTCTCCGGGCAGGACTCTGTGATCATGATGCGTTCATTAGGCCCATTTTCTGTATTGGTATTTTAAATGGTGAAGATCAATAGGAAATGTGAGAAAAAACAAATAATTCTACAATGATAGATCGCTTATGTGTACTGCAATGGCCGACTTTGGTTGCTGCAATACGGAGCCTCAGCACACAGATAACGCACCATGACATAATATTTTTCTGTCAGCATTCCAAAATAGAATAACTGGAATAGGCAAGGACATTGAACGGCCTCCTGAAGTTCAGATTTGACTTCCTGTGCTTTTCACTGTGGGGTCACAGTTTTCAAATCGTCCAAAACTTTTACCGATTTGGACGATTCGAGAAGTCACCTCAAAACTGAAATAGATTGTTTGAAAGCCAATCCAGTTCTAAAAAGGAAAAGTGCTGACATCAATATTGATTACAGCCTATATTTTTATCGACAACAATGCGAAAAGGGTTCCAGGTATAAATGCTATGTTTTTTAGATGAAGATATATGTTTACTTATTGCTTTAAATCTGTTTTATTTTGCAGTTGTTTCGTGATTTATCATGAATAAATTTATAATGGTCGAGATGTTTTATCATATAAAATAGTTCCCGACCAAATAGCTTCCTGGTGGTCTTCATTGACTGGCGCGCTGTTGTAATGCTATATTTTTTTAACCTAAATTATTTCCATGTACGTCTGGTGGCACAGTTAAGTACAACAATATTCACAGTAGCCATTGCTCGTTGAGTCAGATTGTCCAAAAATTTTGCGATGTCGTTGGATTATTCCTTGCAACCTTCCATGCCCTTTTCTCGTGGTCAATATGTACGGTCATTTTTAACACACTCACGTCCCTCCATTTGGTACTCTAAGACCTGTATCATTACCTCCCAACACCTGTGACCGCCTCACATGCTACCAGCTTATAGGTTCTGACTGGGATTGGTTGATCACTCATCGCAGACGAGTCGCGTGACCAAAGAGAATTCGTCAACTTTTAGCCCCCAATATTTCAGGATTAAGTGCCCGCCTCTAGTGCATTCTCTCAGCCTGGGCCGTGTAATTGAATTGGTTTGTGTTGAATGCGTTGGATGCATGAACGTAGGAGTGTGCGCAGAGAGTGTAGATGATGATTGAACGCTTTATCGCACGGGGGGTATCTACCAGTAGGATCTACTAAGTTGTGGGTAGGTTGAGTGAAAGATTTCTATGTGCTACTTTATTTTTTTAGGATTTGTTTGACGAAATGGGTATGTGAATTGTTTAGATATCTTAGCCAGGGAATATATTTATTTGTATTAAAAAAATTGTCATCATTAAAGTTATGTTATATTAACAGTGATCTACTGTATGCACACTATTATCATTATCGGTTAGCTTAAATCAATGCCATGAGTTTTGTCCATGGAATGAATCAAAACGAGAGGGCATCAACATTAGAAGAAGTTGCCTCGTCTATTTTGGCAATATGAATTAGCTATAATTGATGTAAGCTGCTCAATTAATTTTAGAAAGGGCAGATGAAGTCAGCTTGGTGGCCCTCTCCTCACAAGAGTTCCATTGGGAGCTGAAGGTTGTAGGTTCGACCCTACCTGACCCCAAGTGAGACATACTGCTCGGTCTCTTAAGTGGTTAAAGGCCAGAACATAAACGTCGTTGGTGCAATAAAGGCTACCAGGAGCAGCTACGCTGTACCCCGCTATATAAGCGAAAAATCTTCATATTACAAAAATTACAAATTACATTGCTTTCTCCATTATAAACACTGTCTCTATATTATTCCATGCTTTTGACGTAATCTTGCTCGCTCCTTCCATCCATGCCAATATTATTTTCTGCATTACCAAGAAAAATCGCGATATCCCTCTATACCTCAATATCTCTCAATATCCCAATATCTCAATATACCCCAATATCTCTATATCCCAATACTTTTCTAAACCCCAATGACCCTCTATTTCCCAAAATCCATTTTCCCCAATATCCCTCTATACCCCACTATCCCTCTATACCCTGACAACCATCTATACCCCAATATCCCTCTAAAGCCCAATATCCCTCTATAGCCCAATATCTTTCTATAGCCCAATATCCCACTATACCCAATATCACCCTATACTCCAATAGCCCTCTATAGCCCAACATCCAGCACAATCGTGTTGAGGGTGTGAAATATTATTCATGAATCTATTCACTCAGTGTATAATTATTTGAAATACGAAAATAAAATAACTGTTCTCCATTACATTAAAAAATGTAAAAAGTGTTACGTTACAAATACAAAATCTATTTGTCCGATTTGGCAAAGGTTTGTAAACTGGATATTAAACAGCGCTTAAACGACACCTAAATGCTGTACAAGTTGTGGTCCGTAGTTTGCTTGTGAGAACGAATCATCCGCAAACTGACGTGCCCAGTGTAATGATTCGGAGTTTATGCGCGGCAGAGTGAAAGTAGCAAACCATTTATTTTAGTTGTTCATTAATTATCATTTCGGTAACATATACAGAAAACACAGATCCAATGTTGGAATGGATTTGAATTACATGGTTATTTATCAGTGACGTCAAATTCATGGCATTTATACCAGGATACCTAATGGCCGATAACGAATTCTTTTTCACTTCTGTTCATGTATAGACGTCGTCGCTTAGGAGTACTTAATCTTACATGTAATTGCATTATTTATAGCATGCTCGCGCTTCTGCGTTAGTCATCTGCCTCGCAAGTACCTCGATTATGAACATTGTGTTTCCTGAATACCTGAGGTATTCACACAGGCCTGAGCAGCGTTCACGTAAACCTATCAATTTAATAAATCTTTAGCTGCCTGACATGAATTACGTTTGGAATGGCCCTTATGGCAGTACAATGACTGTCATGACTGTTTTGTAAGGCCACCAGTGCACCCTCATAACCATCATTTAGAAAAAAAACGTGTATTTCCTGCGCAAAGGTAACGTAACAAAATTTATAAGGAACTTTTTTTTGTGATCTCAAAATCATGCGCAAAATTCTTGTACAGCCACGTCAGAGCAGCGCTTTCGTAACCGCCAACTGTACCACCGCCAACTGTACCAAGGTAATAGTTGTTGAAAGTGGAAATGCACACCATTTCTTATTTTTACATGTACGTTCACATTACGCACGCTCCATCACGAGTAGTGACGGGCATATTGTTGGAATCGTTGCAACCTTTATCAATTCGTCCCTGGTTAGTCTGTAACCGAAAGAAACAAATTCGACTTTCCCCACGTGGAATTCAAATTTCTTACGGTTCAATGTGTGGACAAAGCCTCGAATGGGTAATATTAATCACATTTCCGATGAGATCAAATTTAAAGCGGAAAATGGACATTGAAGATTTCACTTAGTTTTAAATCATGAACGAATTTTTGCTCGCTACTGTACGTATTATTGTAGGGTACGAGCATTTGTTGGCACCTTTGCCCCTACATAACCGATCTAAGGTGAGCGTGTTTCTAACCCGCGGCGCAGAGGTACGATATTCCAACCTGAGGGGCAAGCGCGGGCAACCTGAGGGGCAAGCGCGGGTATTTGTTTAGGAAATGTAGGACTGAACTTTCCTTAGCATGTTTGAGCGTGAGCTGTATTGAAGTGACAGCTCTTTTGAATTTGTTTTCGACTCCTACTAATATAGGTTAAATTGAATTTTCTGTTACCCCTTATTCGAATACCATCTTCTAATTCAGGTGTTTCAAGAACTTGGTAACTATAACTCAGATATTCCCTTTAATATAGACGTGATTTCAAAATCCTGGTAACTGTAATTCGGACATTCCTTTGAAATGAATGTGTTTTCAGGATCATGGACCTAACAGCGTGGGTGAACTCGTCCACGGGCAACGTCGTGCTGGAGTGGACTGCGGTAGGCAACGACAGGGACTGGGGTCGCGCGCACCACTACACTGCCGCTGTGACGTCATCTAAGTCACAGGCAGCTAACTCTTGCACCGGCAAACAACTGAGGGGCCTTCCAAGCCCCTCCCCCGCGGGAACCAGGGAAGAAGCTGCTGTCGACCTCAGGGTAAATGAGAAGGTGAGCTGAGGGACACGGCTGCTGGTGACCTGAGGGTTTGTGAGGGGAGCTGGGCTTAGTGCTCAGCCAAATGTAGTTTAAGCAATAAATGCGACGCGAAGGTCCATCGGCTTGATCGCGTTGTCCTACCCCACAATAATGCTAAAACATTCAGAAAAGGGTCCCGTTGACTTGGCTCAGAGGTTAGGGCATTTATGGAACTGTATCAATCGAGGCTCTCCTATTGAAGGTTTGCAAAATTGGATCACGCCTCGGCCTTACACTCTCCCGGCCTCATCATGCCCAGTGTTTTATTGTAAATAAATTATATCATAAGTGTTTCCTCATTTATTTCAGTTCAAAGACCTAATTACATATTCAATATGGAAAAGGCTGCTGCTGCCCTTAAGGTATATGAGAAGGTGAGCTGGGAGAGGAGGCTGTTGGCAGCCTCAGGATTAATGAGGTGAGCTGGGAGAGGAGGCTGTTGGCAACCTCATGATTAATGAGATGAGCTGGGAGAGGAGGCTGTTGGCAGCCTCAGGATTAATGAGGTGAGCTGGGAGAGGAGGCTGTTGGCAGCCTCAGGATTAATGAGGTGAGCTGGGAGAGGACGCTGTTGGCAGCCTCAGGATTGATGAGGTGAGCTGGGAGAGGAGGCTGTTGGCAGCCTCAGGATTAATGAGGTGAGCTGGGAGAGGAGGCTGTTGGCAACCTCAGGATTAATGAGGTGAGCTGGGAGAGGAGGCTGTTGGCAACCTCATGACTAATGAGATGAGCTGGGAGAGGAGGCTGTTGGCAACCTCAGGATTAATGAGGTGAGCTGGGAGAGGAGGCTGCTGTCGATCCCAGGGTTAACAAAAAGGTAAGGTTGATTGAAATAGGAGGTTTTTGAGTGTACATCAGGGTTAACAAAGAGGTGAGCTTAATCTGAAGGAAGAGGTCTCTGTGAATCTTTATGTTATTGAGAAAGAGAAGCTGGGGCCGACTCTGTTGCCGGCACCAGCTTCCTGTCATTGAGATGTTGAGGCTGTGGTCAAGCAAAGAATTAATTAGAAGGTGAGGCTGCTGTAAATTATATGGTTACTGAGAATATGAGGAAGCTGTCGACCACAGGGTTATTGAGGAGATGAGGCTGGTATCGTTCACAGATTAATTAGAGGGTGAGGCTGCTGTCGACAGAATAGTTGATGAATAGGTGAGGCTTCTGTTCACCTCAGGGCGTAGGAGAAGGTGAGTCTGCTGTCGAACAAAGGCCGAAAAGAAAGAATGGTGACGAGGCAGTCATGTTCAGGATTATTGAAATTGTTAACTAGAAGTATATTTATGAGGTGAATGATCTACTTGAAGTAGGTGAGTGACACAGTCGATCCAACGCACAGGAGCCGTGCTCATGCTTCCACTGTCAACCTAGTAATTCCACTTATATCGAATGAACATATATGGAGTGAGCATTGGTTGAAAAAGTTCGGCAACTAGACTTGATAAAGTAGCCGTAGGCGAGATCTGTTGCCTTTTTAAAACTAAAATTGAGTATGCTTGCGTATGATAAATGCTATTTCGTTGAAATCCAAAAAAGTTTACGAAAACATTGACTAAAAGAAACATACACATGATTCCTACACTTGGTAACCGCTTATTTTCTTCTGCAAAGCATATTTGCTGCTATCCCGCTTGAATACGGCTCGATTCCGTATTCTTTCATGTACCCTCACTACCCTCAATTCCCCCTCCCCTCCCGACCCCTCACTTCTCCATAGGAGCGGCAAAGTTAGAGCCGTTGCGCTCCGAGCCGCCCCTCGTTAAACATGCTAATGACTTCAGCTTTCCAGGGATGGATTAGACAATATTGGGCTAATAAAACATTATTAGCCTCTCTCTGATGACGAGGCAGAGGATATTTGGGTGCGTGTGCTCGGCTCATGTGGGAGTGGCGCGTAGAACTGGTGGGCAGCTATTCACAACATTTCATTTTTCACCCGATTACGTGGTCTCAAATTAACCTGACATGGCTTGCAACCCATTTGCCACCCATTTTGTAATTGGTATTGTTTGCCTTCGTCTTTTTATTCATATTTTAGGATATTTATTCTTTAAAACTGTAATTATTTTAATGGATGGGGTAAAGTTTTGGTTCAGCTTATCGCCCTTTTTCTTTACTCGATTAATAAAGTCCACGTGCAGGGTAAAACCTCCTTCTCTTCTAAACTCAGCTTATCGCCCTTTTTCTTAACTCGATTAATAAAGTCCACGTGCAGGGTAAAACATCCTTCTCTTCTAAACTCAGCTTATCGCCCTTTTTCTTAACTCGATTAATAAAGTCCACGTGCAGGGTAAAACCTCCTTCTCTTCTAAACTTTTATCATTCACGAAACTACAAATTAGCCGGGAAGAGAATTGAACTTCAGCCACAGTGATAATTTCAAAAACTGTAACTTCAAAACCATGTATCAAAGTACTACTTTCACAATCTAGTAACACCATAACCCGGCTTCAAACTCATACCATTTTTATGCTGTACGTCTGAGTCAAAAGTTACTGGATCTAGTCTCCGGGTAGTCCCCTCTTATTGGGCAGGCAGTACATTAGTACTAGTCTGTTGGGGTAACTTTTTGTCGGTGCACATTTCCTGCATTACCAGAGCTTGAGTTTCCCTCGTAGGAACGACCCAATTTCTCAAGTTTTTAATAAAGCCGCTCTTTGTGGTGGGAGGGGTGGGGGTGGGCAGGGATGTGTGGTGTAGCCAGAGGCATGTGGATAGCGTTGCTTTATAGTAACGTAAGTATTTAGATAGGTCATCTTTACTGAGGTTTTTTACAACATAAATTGTACGTCGTTATGTATTACTTACTCTAATTTGAGTTGAACCTCGGATGCAAATTTCCCTATAAGATGATTCTATTATGGAATTGATGCTAGTGAAATAAAAAAAAATACTGGAAGCTCATTCAATCAATTACTTTCTTAGTAACTTTGCTGATATGCGACACATTTTGGTTATCGATTTTGCCAAGCCAATGTATACTTATTGAACGGTAGGACTATGATTTAGGCACGTTTATTGACCCTGATATTGTTGGCATGACTATGATTTAGACTCGTTTATTGACCCCTTGATATGGTCATGACTATGACTTAGACTCGTTTATTGACCACTGATATAGTCATGACTATGACTTAGACTCGTTTATTGACCACAGATATAGTTATGACTATGAGTTAGACTCGTTTATTGACCCCTGATATAGTCATGACAAAGATTTAGACTCGTTTATTGACCCCTCCACATCCGAATCGTCAATCCGTTCCTTAGTTATCTCTCAAATAACCATTTCTGCATGATAAATTCACGGCCCTGTTTCTGCTTAGCCCCAGCCAAGGTAATTCCCCCTGTTAAATTAAAAGCTTCGAATGAGATCCAAATTGAGATATAACACCAAAACTTGCCTCCTTAGGCTAAGTAAGCAGAATGGTCTGGAATACTGATAGGACTGGAGTCACAGCCTTGGGCAGAGAGAACCGAGGCTTCACTTCAAACCAGGTCTCCTGCCTCCTTCTTCCTGGCTGGCCTCGCATACGTGCCTTCTCGAGACCACCGAGGCAGACTGCACTAGACGTGACACGACAGATGTGGATGAAAAGGCCGCCGGATTGTTCTGAACGCAATAAAATATATTATTTGCACCAAATGACTATATGAATATTAGTATTGGTGTGAGTCATTTCAACTGAGACTTTTTGTTCGAATAATTTTTGTTATGACCGAATTATAGAACGAATTTATATGCAAATTATATATATTTAAAAATATATAT
>SDVV010015372.1:0-14545 GCA_016164225.1 Gammarus roeselii | reverse complement strand
CTTATTATTTGATATATTCTTTGTGCTTTGATATATTTGGTTGCAAATTTACTTTGCAGAAATTCTTATTTGGTGAATGATTCATTATGGCATTAAATATAATTTTTGCTTATTCATTATTGATTTGCTGTTTTGTTACTGCTTTTACTTGATTCAGTGCTGATGCTCATGTATGTTTTGCTTTGTTCATTGATGAGCCATTGGGATAAAGTCTTCCTTTCAATCACCCTTATTTACCTATTTTGGTACTTAATTTCCCCTTTTGCTTGCTTTTATTTTCACATGCGTGAATCAGGCTTTGCTAGATATTCAGCTATTTACATTCATGATTTATTTTATAATTTTCCTTTTGTTGCTTGCCTTTGGGTGTTCTGGCATGATGAATAAGATTATTCAAGATTCAATTCAATTAATTCTAAATAACGTAAATTTAAGTACTCCTCCCGGGAACTCCAGAGGAACACTTCAGCTGACCGTGAACTGGTTGTTAATCTGTTTTCTATTATTTTTATTCCCTTACAGCTCCCTTCATCCTTACCTGTGCTCCGAAATTTAGCTTTCAAGTTTGTTTTAAAGTCCGTTTGTACATCCATTGCTTTTTCTCTTAAATATAGGTGGTTCAGAGACTGATTCTTTCATATCCTCATTAATTGTGCTTCCACTCATTTTGGCCGTGAATTAAATTCTCAAGTGGACACGTGTTGTCCCACCCGCATGCGCCACGGTTACAATGTGTCAGAGTGGGAAGCAAGGTGAGTGATTGGTTCACAGTGAAAGTGGGTCGAGACACAAGGCTGCCTGATTTCTCCCTGGCTGTTTAATCTCTACATGAATGGAGTAGTCAGGGAGGTGAACCTGAATAAGCTGGGCTGTAGCTTGGAGCTGTTGGGAGCAAATGGACAAAGTTAGCAGTTAAGCTTTGCTGTCTGCAGATGATGCGGCACTGGTAGCAGATTAAGAATAGAAGCTATGTAGGCTAGTGTCTGAGTTTGGTCAAGTGTGTGAGAGGAGGAAGCTTTAAGTGAACGTGGGTAAAAGTAAAGTAGTGAGATGCTTGAAGACTGTTGATGTGAGCATAATTTGTGTCCTCCTAAGTTTAGAGTTGTTGCAAGAAAATCAGATTTTCATGTATCTGGGCTCCCATGTGGAAAAGACTTAACCCTTCAGTGCTGGGCACATTCACCCAAAAATAGATAGATATTGCCACGGCAAATATTTACATAAATATGAATCCTACAGAAAACATTGTTGAGACCATTTTTGTGTAGAATTACAATCTCTAAATTTTTTTCTAACATACGTGGTCTCTCTATAATTGTGAAGTTGTAAATTCCAAAAATTTTGTTCATTAAAATTTTCAAAACATATGAAAACATTCTTTTGCATTGTTTTTGCTGTAGCTATTTCAAATCAAAAACTACGATAGATAATTGAAATCTGATTAAACCACTGAATTTTGAATACAATTCTCCGTAAGATAGGCTTATAATATTCTAACTGGAATTTATATTGAAGTCAGATACCAAGCAACAAACTCAAATTGTCAGAAAAAATAAATCAGTAAAAATATATATATATATATATATATATATATATATTTATATAAATAATCATGATAACACATTTATAACAGTTTTCTCCTCAGTTAAGTTCTTTTTGTTCTACTA
Organism: Gammarus roeselii; assembly: GCA_016164225.1. Taxonomy (NCBI): domain Eukaryota; kingdom Metazoa; phylum Arthropoda; class Malacostraca; order Amphipoda; family Gammaridae; genus Gammarus; species Gammarus roeselii. The sequence goes on along the minus strand of SDVV010015372.1, from coordinate 12,878 downwards.
CTTGCATTTCTAACAAGCTATTTTATTTCATCATGCAGTATGTCTACAAAATTCATACATTCCTACGTGCACTGTTTGCCTGGTCGATAAGTTGTTTCCAATAAACATCCGAGGTGTTTGGTGTATATTAGCCGAATTTATTTCTGCACTGAAATATTTCAATTGCACGGAAAATCATGTTCTTGGAAAAAAAAATATTTTAAGGGTTGCTTCTTAAATTTCAGCACCCAAACTGATTTAGACCACATTATAGTCAGGATGTAGTTTGATTTGTTTCAATGTGTTTTTGAGATGCTCCTAAGAATTCACAAATTCTAGATCAAAAATAGTTTTGTTCTAGGTTGGGGTTTTCAATAATTCATGTAAGGAAGTATTCATATGATAATTCAAATAATTTTCTTGAGCTTCATTTGTCACAGGTGTGGTATTACTAAGTAGTGCCCATCATATAGCTGAGTCGGAGTTCTTTAGCCAAGGTATTTTGAACTGGATCCCACGCCAGCAGTTTGAAGCAGCCAAGTATAAAATCATATGATGAGTGGCTAAAGAAGCAACCAACATGTTAAAATTTTGTTCCGAACAAATTTTTGAAAACAGTCCAGTGAAGGTGGTTTGACACATGGTTCTTTTCTTTGAGTCGTGTCATAATTTTTGTAAATCCTTGCATTATTGCTCTAGCTATTGGGAAGAAAATTGCTGGTATCACAGATACTTCAATAAATTTATTTTCATCTTGTTGAAAAATGGCATATAAATCAAATGTTTTAAATGTGCATGCTTATTTTATATTTAGGCATAAAATTGACTGTTCTCCCAGGGGTAAATTTTTGATGCTGAAATCAATTGAAAAACATAAATAGTTGTTCTAATTTACAAGAAAGGAAGACCTGACCGTGCGTGACTCCTCACATTTTCTGTACGCTTCAGACTAACTCGAAAAGAAAGGTGTAGAAACTTTGTATTTACACAGTGTATGACTATAATTATTACTTTAAAGCAGCATCATAAGTTTCAACATTCTATCATCAAACCAGAAGAAAAATCTATATAAAAAATTTGTCAGATAAAACAAATTGTTTTCTCTGATTAGTAATTGAATTATGTTAATTCTTGTCAAAATATTTGGAAAAAAAGTATTCAGGTTGAGCTGCTAGCCAGCTAAATAAGGCAAATCTCCCTATGTATAGTTATACTACACCACTAGCCAGCATCCTAACTTATTCCACATCACAGATCAGTATCAGCAATGTTGATCGCAGCGATAAATTTTTTTGTTCACCTGTGTACATGTTGCTACATGTGTATATATGTTTGTATCGATACAAAAGTTTGATAATATATTTGTGTCAAAAATATTGTGATGGAAGTAAATAAATCATAATATCTACAGAGTTTCTTCATAACTAACTATAGTTTCACGACAAGCAAATCAATGTAAAATATTTAACCAAGTCTTGATTAGGCAGCCATGTGTCTGTTGGTCTTGTACTCTGAATGTGCATGCTGCTTTGCTCTGTTTGCACCTGTGGATGCTCCTGTTGGTGCAGCAGCTGATCTGCACCTGGTGGTTGCATTTGCATCTGCTCCTGGCTGTTCTATTGTTGACTGAAAAGATCCCTGTGCCTCAAAGCCTTGGTATACCTCTCAGTGATTTGTCTGCGAGAAATAGCAAACGCTTCTTTGGACCAAGTTCTTTGAACTTAGAATCAGACAATGTAGTTTAATAAAACAGGATGCAACAAATTCTAAATTCCAAGCATGAAATTCTTTCTTCTTTTTGCACTGAATGTTCATTAGTTTTTATTGTTTGTTACATAGCTTTCTGAAGTTTGATATCTGTCAATTGAGTCAGTTTGGTTCAATTATATTAGATAAGTACTGTCTAAGAGATCATTAGTGATGTATTTTCTACACTGTGTAAAGCAAAGTTGAAAATAATTATTAGCCCCTTCTACATTTCTATAGATAATTTTCTGTCAATCTAAATTAAACATTCAGTGATAGCTGCCATTTGTTTAATCCTGCAGAGACATAATTTTAAATAACAAGTTATTATTTTATTCCGCTTGTGGTATGAGAACTCGCAGTAGGAATCGGTACTTCATCAACCTTGCCCTTCAGGCAACTTGTGACTAGTCAAGAGTTTATATACTAGCTATTCAAAGTTTTGGGAAAGGTTGTGAGGTCATGTTTTGAATAAATTATTAAAGCCAAAATACTTCAATCCTCTTTTTTTTTGTATGCTGGCGTGTGGGTGGTGGGATGTTAGTCTTGATGTTGTTGCGATGGTTGGGATTGGTGGCTGTGATCGTATGTGGAGAGAGCTGTGCCTCCGTGCACTTCTCTGTTGTGCACTGTGCTGTGTTCCATGTCTGTTTCTCATTCCTACTGTTTGTTCATATGATAGCCAATAGTGAGCACAAATTCATTCATCTAAACATGTGTTTACATAGCTGTTCTCACAATAAAACTGTCGCGCATAGCTGTTCTGGCCTCTTCCAGCTCTGTTGCTCCTCATTGGATTGTGATGCTGCTGGAGGAGGCTGCAAAGGTAAGAGACCCTTGGAAGTGTGCAAGCTCACCAGACCAAAATTGGGGCCTATCCAAATTTTTTTAGCAGGGCCTTGGGCCAGGCTAACAGTTCCAGATGTCAGCTTCTGATGCTGGTTTTATTTGAAAAATGAATTTGTGTTTATATGAATAGGTCAGTCTATTTACCATTTTTACTTGGTGTTCACACTAAACAAGGACTGGGATGCACACATAGAAATTGGCTATTCTGATGGGGTACTTCCAATTTTGCAATATACATTTACTGCACTAATAAACATTGTGAAACAAGCATTAGTTGATTAATGACACAGATGGAAGATGATAACATGCAAATTAGAAATCATACATTACAATACTGGCACCCAATCCTAATCAAACAAAATTATTGTGATAAAATATGAACCATTAGAAAGAGAACCCTGTTAAATGATTAATTTGGGTATGCATGGTTTCCTTGGGCCAGCTACTACTAAGCCATGACGATTATGAGAGGTAATTGCCACACAGTGTTGAGCATGCCACACAGTGTTGAGCCATATGGTGGCAGTTGGTGTGCTAATTGCATGTTTGTGCAGTGAATTAGAGCTCTTGTACAATGCATGACCTAGGGTAACCCAAGCAGCTACTAGTAACCTTGTCTCGCAACTGAATAGGTACACAACAGGGTAGAAGGATCAATGATCTCTACCGTCCCATCAAATGCTGGTAGGGGCCGATAAGGGTAGGGTCCAAACAGAGCAGTGGGCTGCTCTATTAAACATCCTAGTAAACCCGAGGAAGGGAGATGTCTGGGAACAACTGGAGCAAACCACTAGAGAGAAAGTTCAAGAGCCTTCAAACTCAGAGTTTTGGAATTTTTTAGAAGTGCCAGACAGACAATGGAAGTCTATAGGGCACAGGCTCATGAAATGATATGTGCCTGTATTAAAGATTTGTAACCTATGGTCATTGTTATTGCAGTTGAGGGAACCAAGGGTCCATTAGGAGCACAACAGACTGGAGGAATCACTAACTGATGATTTGGAGAACACAGGCTAGAGGGAATTATGCCAAGTGCCTAGGCAAAGGGGTATAAAACATTTGTCCTGATCGAGAAACATACCAGATGTGGAAGGGAGAGGACCTCCATAATGCCTTCTGTACTGTGGGGGAGGATTTTTAGGTGGATGTAAGCAGTCATTTTACTTGAGAATCAAGAAGTTACCCAACTGTGACAAGCAGGATCAATCAAAATATGGAGATCAGTTAGCTGGTGCAATTAGAGTAAGATGCCTATATAGAGCTGAATAGGCACTATAGAAACTTTTCCATTGACTGCAGGAAGAATTACGAGTCTAATTTACTTAACAGGCCTGATTACTGTAAGCTGTTTCATGCTTAAGTGAGAAATAAAAAGATTGATCATCCAGCTGTGGGTCCTCTCCGCTTGCTGATGGGTGAGATAGTGCAGGATCCTGGTAGGATGTGCAAAGTCTTAGCTGCTTCTTTTTTGGGAGTCTTTGTTAGTGCAGCTCCAACCCACCTAGCCCCTTTCCAGTTCTTTGCGGGGAGTTTGGCAAATGTTGACTTTCCTAGGATGGAGGTCCAGCGTGTCCTTTCCGCTCTTTATCCCAGTTCCAGTGTAGGTCCAGATGGCCTCTATCCACATCTGCTAAGGAACTGTGCTGTTGAGCTTTCCCTCCCCCTTTGTTTGATTTTTCAAAAGTCATTGAGGACGGGATTGGTCTCTGCCTGGAGCAGATTGTTGGTTGTACCAATATTCAAGGCCAAGTCCCACACTAATCCTCTGAATTACAGGCCTGTGAGCTTGACATCAGTTTGCTGTAAATCAATGGAGAGAATGGTTGTATCACGGTTGACTGAGTATCTTGAGAGCAATAATATTTTATCACCTCATCAGTATGGTTTATGGAGAGGCCGTAGCACTGAGGACCAATTGCTGTTGACCTATGATGATGTTGGAAGGTGGATTGATGAGGGATGTATTGTGGATGTTGTGATGCTGGATTTCTCAAAGGCATTTGATGTGGTGAGTCATGCTGTGCTCCTGTCCAAATTGGAATCCTTAGGCGTTTGTAATTTTTTGCTAGCCTGGATCTCTGCATTCCTCTCTGGCAGAGTGATGAGCGTTTGTGTGAATGGCAGCGTGAGCAGCCCAGTTGCTGTGACGAGTGGTGTGCCTCAGGGTTCTGTCCTTGGGCCGCTGTTGTTCCTGATTTATATTAATCATATCTCTAGTGGTCTCTAATGCAAGTTCAAAGCAATTGCTGATGACTACAAGTTGTACTAGAGGATACAGGTGCAAGGACACTGGGTCTGCTGCTCAAGGTGTCCAATCACTGCAAAATGGGTTGGATGAAGTTGACTATGTTGCATGGTCATGGAACCTTGGACTGAATCCAGATAAGTGTGTTGTGCTGCGTTTTTTTTTGGACGGTCGCATTGATTTTGATGCTTTGGTTCCAGCTAACCAGTACGTCCTGCAGGGCAGAGTGCTGAAGTTTGTTCCTACACACAGAGACTTGGGCGTCAGTGTAGATACCAGTCTCCGATTCCACCATCATATTCATATGGTGGCTGCAAAGGCTGGTGGGTTGGCCAACTGTTTGTTGAGATCAACTGATTGCAGGTCGCGGGAATTAATGCTGTCCCTATATGTTTTGCATATTCGTCCCCTTATTGAGTATGCATCCTGCATTTGGAACACTGGATATTGTGGGGACTGCAGGCTGCTGGAGTCTGTCCAGAGGAGATGGACTAAAAATATTGATGGCCTTTCTGGCATGGACTATGGTGATCATTTGAGGAGCCTGGATTTGTTTTCCATCAAGGGTCAGCTTCTTAGGGCAGACCTGATCAAATATTGGAAAATTTGGCATGGAAACTCAGAGGATTTGCTAACTTTTTTCTTTGGCTCCAAGAGTTGGTACTAGAGGTCATGGGCTGGAGCTTGAGTTTCCTCCTTGCTCCTCTGATGTCCACAGTAGGTCCTTCAGTGTGAGATGTGTTGTTGTGTGGAATGGCTTGCCTGCTGGAATGGTGCAGTTGACAGATATCACTTGCTATAAGCAAGCCCTTGCTGATCTGATGTACAAGGAATTTTTAGATTTTGACTAGGCTGATGAAGTTTAATTTATTTGTAGGGATGAGTGTGTAAGCATGTATGTTTTTTTTTTAGTGTATATGTATATGTGTGTGTATATGTGTATATGTATGTGTATGCTTTATATTGTGACCAACATAACTGCTGTATGATCAGTTGTCTGAAGCACAAATTTCCAGTTTTTTTCCGCTCCATTGTTTTGCCGGTCTTTGCAGTCTGGCGTGCTGTGGCATTTGTGCCTCCTGTCATGCTCTGCACTCTGGCCTTGCTGGGGTGTGGGATGGTCTTGAGGCAACCAAGGTGAGAAACCTAGGACTGGTTTTGGTTGCAGACTAGCAACCATCAAATAAGGGGAGTGGCAAACTGTAATTGCCTCATTGTTGTGGCATTCATCATTTGTCTCTTGGTTGAGGCCTTCACTTACAGACTTTTATTAATGTGTGAGTGCTCTGGTGAACATTTTTTATGTATTTTGATGTCCCATTAGTGGGTTGCTTCAAAGTGTTTAGCTATTTGAAGCTGGAAATGTTCAAGCCATTTAGCATCCAAACCTTCACATGTACCATTTGTGCATGTCCTAAATTTTGCTTTATTTTTTTTCAGCTATTTTGAGCTATGAGCTATTCCATAGATAATGTGACACAGATCATTATACACAATAGATGCATCCTTAATCCAATTGATGTGCCTTGGGTTTGATTGACCCAGAATATTCATAGCTCTTGCTTCTACTGTCATCAGAGGTAAGGATGCTTATTGATTGTACCCTTGAATTTGCAGACCAGTATTTTCCCCTTTTTATTTCATCAATTCTAGTCCTGCATTTGTTCTCAGGTTTAAGTGCATGTAATTCCTTCAACAAAAATGTAGGGTTTTACTTATCCTGATCTGTTTTTTTTTTGTTTTATTACTTGAATTTTACCACTGCTTTTTCGATTTGAAACTTTATTTTTACTTTTTTCAGTGCAGTTCAGTTAAGAATTCTGTATATTTCTGTTTTGGAGAAAGCAATGCTCTTTGACTGTTGTCGAATCTAGTTGGGGTCTTAACTGACTGAAGTGCTTATCTTGAACTTTGCTGATGAACGGTTTAATTTGTGAGACTTGTTTCTCTAGTCTATGGGGTGTCCCTAGGTGCATTTTGGGATTTGGCTGCAGCCTGAGCAATTGTTAGTCAGCCCCAGACAATTAATTTGCCCAGAGGGCTGTTACTCAGAGCTGTGGGCAGTCCCCTATGGTTGTGTACGGTGGCACTTTTTGGACACTCTGGTGGTTGGAATGGTGTGTTTCCCTTGCTTGCTGGAAATAGAGCCAGAAGATTGGTGGCACAACTCCCATCAAACTACTCTTCACTTCCTTTTGTCTCGTGTTATTGTACTTCTTGGTTTAAGCTGAAACGTTGTCTTCAAGCAAATAACCAAATGCATGAGTCAATCTCAATAGAAAGTTTGTCATCTTTTTAAGAATTCCCTTTATGATGGTCCTTAACTTGAAATTTATCAAGAGTGTAGGCTGGTTAATTGAGTTGATGTTATTGTTGGAGAGTGTATCAGGAAATGAATCTCTTCTATCCCCTTTCTCCCAAGATATTTTTCCAAATCCTTATATGAAACTATTCATAATTTTTCTTTTGAAAGATTTTATTTATCATTTATTTGATCTGAACCTTGCTACTTGATAGATGTCTAAGATTTTCTAATACTTATGTGCATGATGCTTAAGGTTTTCTTGATTTGAATCTTTCCAAGTTGAGGGAGCTCATGCTTGCACCTCAGTTCCTTTTCTGTTGAAACCAGCGTTGAGCACCAATTTCATGGGTCACTCTTTTATTGGGTGAAACTGATCTGAATTTGAGCTTTATACATGTTTCAAATTTTTATGTGCTACTATTTTTATCCAAGTGGAAAAATTACAAAATTATCACTTACCTATTATAGTTCATCTATATTCATAGTGTGCAAGGTCTTCAGCAGAAGCAGAGAGAGCATCACAATCTTAGGGTGGTAATAGAGTGGCCACCACCATAAAAACTAACGCTTAAACATCGTGATGTTGTAGCAGGGAGGGCCATCAGAACAGACATTCTACAACTTGACCAAGTTAAGCAAATTATTAGGTATTCATCAGTTAAAACTGCTCAGGTATCAGATAATTATTGTAGAATCTCTAGGACCTGAGTATCCACAGTAGCAAGAAGGAAGAATCAAATTGTTCAGAATTTGACATTGAACCTTAGCAAGTGTGTTATTCTGTTTCAGAAAGCATTTTACTGGGAGGATTACTCTTGGTGCAGATGCGGTAGACACTCTGGGAGAAATGGGGGAAGTGGGGGTTGGTTTGGAGTTTGTCCAGGTTCAGCACAATTTGGAAATTCGTGAGCATGTTGATCTCAAGTTCCATGGGCATGATAGGGAGGTTGTGCAGCAAGCTGCCATATTCTGTAGGGATTTGCTTACATCAACTGTGAACAGAAGTTTGAATTTAATACTCACTTTTTCTTGCATGTTAGGCCCCTTCTCAACTCATGTTCTTGTGTATGGAATCTTAGTTATGTTCAGGATGAAAATTTGCTCAGATCAGTTCAGAAGAGATGGAACAAATCGGTACATGGCCAGTCAGAGGCTTCCTACCATGAACGACAAATGATGACTATGGATTTGTTTTCTATCAAGGGCAGGTTGCTGAGACATGACCTCATGATGAACTGGAAGATTCAGGGTTTTGATTTGTCCATTGTTCTGGTCGTCACTGCACGGTAGGACATGGGGACATCTGCACAAACTCTTGGTGCCTCTTTGCTCTGTTGATGTAGCAAGGTAGTTTTTCAATGTTTGGTGCATCAGAATATGGAATGAGTTGCCTGCTGCTGCTGCTGTTGTTGTTGTTGTTGTTGTTGTTGTTGTTGTTGTAGTTGTAGTTGTAGTTGTTGTTGTTGTTGTTGTTGTTCTTGAATCATCCACCATTTCTGCCTTCAAGACAAGATTGGCTGAGTATTTTGGGTATAGGTTGTTTGAGTGCTGGGTGCTTGTAGCATTTCTAGTCTTGTCACCTATTTTGTAGTGCCATGTGTTTTGCCTAACTTTTATTTCCCAGCTCATGCTCTTCTTCCTTTGTGTTGTTGCTGGTGTGCTTGCTGTTGTGCTGGATGAGTGGCTCTGGGTACATTAACTGTGAGCCAATGGAGCGCATCCCTTCCAGCATTTTCCTGTTTGTAGTTCTGCCGAGTCCTTGTAAGTGCTGCTGTGCAAGGCCGAGCTTGCCTGTCTTGGCTATGTGCACCTGATGAGCTGGAATACTGAGCTTTAGTGGGGCTGCAAATACAACAAACAATGGTAATGAACAAATGTGTTTGTGTTGCAGTTTTACAGAGTTTACATTAATATTTATTCTCTGGTTCCATATAAAATGTATTGCAATGTATTGTAATGCATTGCAGTTGTCACAGCAAAAAAAGATTTCGGTGTTAGTGTTGATACAAATTCAAGTTAAATCATATTCAAGTGGTAAATATGAACATTGATGGGTTGACCAAATTTGCTGTGATCAATTGTCTGTAGGTTAGCAGAGTTCATGCTGTCCGGATATATACATATGTTGTGCATATTTGCCCACTTTTTGAGTATGCATCCTGCATTTGAAACACTGCATATTTTAGGGACTGAAAGCTGCTAGGATCCATTCATAAAAGATGACCCAGAGACACAGATGGACTACCTGATATGGACTAGCAAAGTTGTTTGAGGAGCCAGGGTTTGTTTTCTGTGAAGGATGGGGTTTTGAAGGCAGACCTGAAAAAATACTGGAAATTTTTGTATTATAAATTGGACGATCTGCTAAATATATTCTCATTTGCTCCCAGACTAAGTACTCTAAGTAATTTGCTCAAGTTAGTGTTTCATCCCTGCTCTTCTGATGTTCACAGTAGTTCTTAAAGTGTGAGATGTGTTTCTGCATGCAATAGCTTGCCCCCTGGGATAGTACAGTTAACATATATCCTTCACTATGCCAGATAGAGCCACCACATCCAAACCCAGCACCAGATTTTGGCCAGCCAGGTACATCCAAACTAAGCGCCACATGTTGGCCAGCCAATCTGGTTGGCTGGCCAAAAGTTTATAAATATACAAAGCACTCCATTAGGAGGTTTAGTTGGTTCAAATAGGCCTATTTGAAAGCCTGGAACACAGTTGGCAAACCAGTGAAAAACCTGTAAGTATATGCTTCCTGGACCACAAGCATATCAACACTGAGGGTTCTTATCACAGCTACTGCAACATAAAGGTTACAAAAAAAATGAATCAATGTTTTCTTAAGAAAAAAAAAACATGTATAAAAATTGAAAATGGGTCCACAGGTCTTCTAGTAGGAAGCTATGTTATATTGAGCCTGGATCACACAGTTCCCACCGAAATGACAAGGAGACCTAGAAGCACGATGTCTATATGCTACAGCTCTGGTAGATATGATGGACACAAGAAAAAAAGAAATCCAAAATGAATAATTACTATGCAAGAACTTTAAAATGATGTAATGAATGCTGTGATTACTTGAAAATTGTAAAAATAAAGGAGAATTCCTTGAAGGTACTTGGATTTCTCAAAAATTCTGTTTCATGATAATCCTCACATGATTGCAGCCCTCAATACTACTACGGCCATGATGCATTGCACATTATGATTGTTTCAAACCTCACAAGGAAACCATATAAAAAAAAGACTTGCTGCAAAACTAAAGTATCATATAGCTAGCTATTGTAAGAATAGCCCTAATACTGTATTAGCTAGCTAAACTACCAAACTTTCAGATGATGCATTGCATAGCATGGAAACCTAATAACCAATGGAGGAGTTATAATTTTGGTTGAATTACAAAGAAAATGTTTTCAGGGTTGAGCATTCAAGAACGAGAAATCATGTACAATTACTTATCTAGATAAAATCAATTTAACACTAAGTAACCATGCAGTAAAGAGTGCAATGAAATGTAACTAAAAGCAGGAAGGCAAGAGGGTTAATGTAAAAACATACTGTAGCAGCTCCTAGCGATGTGCCGTGAGAATTGAAGGCAACTTCGACCAGGATGTGAGAAGGGATGTAGGCTTCACATGGCCACTTGGAAAACATGGGATGACTGGCAGAATGAAGGTTGTTGCGCATAAGCACCATCCCTGACAGGCCTTTGCCGGCATTTTCTGCCAAACCAGGGCGACTGTCACAGTCCCAGATGCCACACGCTACCAGGCTGATTGGTCGACTGTCATACAGCAGATACTCCTCCATTAGGCTGGGGCTTGCTTCTTCAAGCAAGCTTCCAACAGAATCTACGATGCATTCCTTGATGATGCCATCATTTTCAGAATTCAAAGTACCATTATTGGACTCTTGAACATGACCTTGATTGTCCAACACATCAATATCATTTTCATCACTATTACTTGGAACATTACCAGGGGAGTAATCTTCTACATTACTACTGTTATCTTTTGAAGATGTTAGATCAGGAGCAAATGCACTTTGATCTAAAAGCACTTCAGTATCTATTCTACTATTATCAAAATTATCTTGCCTGCTAACACTACTTTGTACATGACTAGCATCAATAGTTCTTATTTTATCCCTACAACCTTTCTTATGACTTGTCTTTAGAACACTGTGGGAGCCTTTATCTAATTCTGTTCTTTTAGCTGCAGATCTATAATTGAAGACTTTTGGCTTAGCTCCTAAAGCTTCGTGATTAGCTTCAGCACCGATGTGATTGGTGTCCATACTGGAAGTTGACTTCTGTCCCCACACTTGAGGCAGCCTTTGATGAACAGGAGATGCTTCACTCAGGTCAGAGTCAGAGGATATTCTACTACTGCTTGCTCCTTTACACAGGTCTGGCAATGCTTCGCTGGCTGGGCATAGCTCTTTAATACTCCTCTCTTGGTCTGTTGTTATTTGACAGGCTGACTGTAGCAAGTCAGCCTGAGCAACTGCTTGAACAGACTGAGATTCAATGTTAACATCATTTGCATTAGCCTTGGTGATGGAACTTGACTGGTCCTCGGCCCAGCATTGTGGTGCATTCTTCCATGCAATGGATTCAGCAGATTCATTAGCAGCACTGCAAGACTTGAGGCAAATATCAGGAGGGAGGGAAGACTCTAACAAACTGTCACTATCCATTGGAGAGCTGACAGCTTGAGGGAGCATATTCATAAATCATCAGTTGTATGGATGCCTACAATTAAACTCGAACACATACTCAATGCTTAGATTGTCATATTGATCATTGATAAAAGATTAGCTAGTAAACTAAAATTTGACAGCTGGCAAGCTTACTATTTTTATAATTAGCTGGCTAATAATCAGAAGATAAATACCTATCCTAGTTCCTAAATTAATACTAATGAACGCAGCACACTGCAAAGAACATTAGTTAATTAAAGTCACAAGTTAGATCAGATGAGAACAACTACAAACAAATCTCCAGATTAGCATGCAAAATACAGCTTGTTCATTAAAAGCAAGCTATCTGTAGAAAAGTTTCATTTGACAGAACAAAAGTATTGGATGTGGCACTAATGTAGTCAGTGTATTAGAAACAGACAACTGTTTCAAAAGAAACAGTTGTTGGACAGCTGATTTTATAGTTATTTCAAGGGTGTGAATTAACCAACATAACAACCTCAGTTTAATGTTTAAACTAGAGTTTAATCAGTTTGTAGTAGGGTGAAAACTCTACTTACCTAATGTTTTTATCAATGAAATTTTTTTCATATAGTGTTAATTTTGATTTTTGCTTTGCTGTAATTTTCATTATTTTATGTTCTAGATTGAGCAAAGTATTTAATTAGAGTGAAAGTGCAATTTAAGTAACTCATTCATGATTATTGATAAGGCCTAATCTGAATATACAGCTGGTAAATTTACATTTTTTTTTTTTGGTGCTTCCGGAAATTTGGATTCCGGAAATTTCGGTCTACTGGGGATCAGCTTCTCTTGGCTTATTCAGATGTTTCAGACTGGGTGGATGATGGCTTTGTTGTGGATGTTGTGCTGCTCGATTTTTCAAAGGCATTCGATGTGGTTTCTCATGATGTGCTGATTCACAAGCTGAGGGAGGTGGGAGTTGGGCCAGTTTTGCTTGGCTGGATTCGTTCGTTTTTGGCTGGTCGCTCTCTGAGGGTTGCTGTTGGTGGGTGTTGTAGTGAGTCAAGAGAGGTGGTTAGTGGTGTGCCA
>SDVV010015371.1:0-14546 GCA_016164225.1 Gammarus roeselii | reverse complement strand
TATTTATTTAACCTATCAACTTATAATGCCATATGAAAATCTGAAACCTGTCCGTCCGTCCGTCCGAATGAGTCACCCGTTAGCCGCCGGCTTACTCCGCCCATCCGTGAAAATATGGGTCGCGAACTCCCTAAACTGAAAGGTAACTCTATTTAGCGCTATCTTGTTCGTTCGCATTTGCGTTCTTGTACCTATATACTCTATTGCCGCCGCCCGTCACTACAACAGTGGTCCAGAAAGTGGAAAAAAACAACGTAACATAATGATGAAGGTCTCGAAGTCGGCCGTGGTGAACGAAAATCCCGCATCATCGCTGGAAGAAGTTGTCGTCGAAGACCCTCAGGACGATCTTAGCAGTGCCATCCTCATCGACACAGTTCAGGAGAACAAGGATCCCGTTCACACCTCCGAGGAACTCGATTTCACACGAGATACTACAATTGGAGAGAAGGAGTACTTGTAAGAAATTGTTAATAAAGCAGAGCCTGACGACGGTGCTGGACAAAACTAGAAGAATAAGATACAGGAAGTGCACCAGCCTCAACACGAAGAGCTCGTCTGCATTGCGACCGATCGCCAGGTTTAAGAGAGGAGGAAATCTGCCCTCCCCTATTGAACTTTATAAAAAACGTTAGGCAATCCGGCGTAATAACCTGCGCCTCGCTCTCTTTTTGAGCAAATGTAATACGCAATCAGACGACAAAGTGGAGGTTGGTCTGATTAGCGTTGACCAGGATCTTTTCAGTCCGCTTAATCAGACGACGCGTCTGCAACTGTGTGATGGCCAGCGGCATCACTGAAAGTGACCTTGCAATAGAAATGTCAGTGAACTCGTCGATGATGTCATCTTTTGAAACTCAAGCTCGATCAGTGCTAGAGTTTCACGCATTTGTTCATTATCCTTCTTACCCACGTTCCTGACCAGACTCACTCAGCAGTTTTTATTCGGAGGGAAGAACTTTCTACAGTTGGAGTTCTATCCTCAGAAACTCCATCGGTTCTAAACTTCTTCAACTTCTTTGTTAACATGATCTTGTCGAGTAACGTGATGGGAATATATGCGTGCGTATTTTTCATTAATAACGTCGGATTTCTTGTTTTTAAGGTGCCGTGGTGACAGAAATGAAGTGTACCACATCATGTTCCACTTGAGTACGGGCACAGAAGTTTTAATAAATTTCACAAAAAAAAACTTTTAGATCGACGTGTTCAAATTGTTCCTATTTGGATACACACTTTCATTTAAAAATCGTACCTATATGATCATTATAAATATAACTGCTCGCTGCTGTGACATTGATTTGAATTTTTTTACACATGATTTGTCTAAATGTGATCTATTTGGGTAAAATTTTCGTATCACTAACACAGTTAGAATGACGGATATTTGGCTTTGAAGACACTTTTGAGCCCCGTCCAATGCCAATATTTCGTAGGAGAACCCGGTAGACCATCGTGTTACCTGATGTGCGATATGTTTTTTTAATGCTTTCAACTATTTGTAAAAGCAAATGAAGAAAAACAATCCGTACAGAGCTGTTGGGAGCTAATGGGCAGAAGTTGTCAGTTACGGTTTGCGGATGATACGGCACTGGTGGCGGATTTGGAGAAGTTGTGTAGGCTGGTGTCGGAGTTTGGTAGTGTGTGAGAGGATGAAGCTGCGAGTTAACGTGGGTAAAAACAATGAGCTGTTCGAGAAATGTCGATGCAAACATAATTTGTGTCCCCCTAAATGAAGAGTTGTTATCGGTAGTTCAGTATTTCAGGTACTTTGGCTCTCATGTTGAAACTGAGGTGAAATCACGAGTGAAAGAAGGGTGTGAAATGTGGATGCACTGAAAAGTGCAATGAGCTGTAGGACGTAGGGTGTGGAAACAAATTGAGGGTTTTATGAGGGAGTAGTTGTCCCAAATATGCTCTGCGGGGCTGAGACGGGGGAGGTGAGAGTGGAAGGAGAGGGTGAATGCTTTCGAGATTAAATGTTTGAGGAGCATGGCCAGAGTAATGCTGCGGGTCAAGATCAATAATGAACTTGGAATTAGAACGGGGATGGCGAGGGAATCAGAAGACAGAGTAGAATCACTTGTTCTGAGGTGGTCGGGCTCATGGTGCGGATGGATGATGGGAGATCGGGGAAAAGAGTGATGTAAGCGGAGGTAAGTGGGCCTTGAAGTAGACTGAAGGTTGGTTGGCTAGATGACGTGAAGCAGGCGTTGCGAAGTGTGGAGGTAGCGGGAAGAGCGTTCCATGACTAGCTAGGTGTAAATGAAGAATGGTTTTGACGGACGAGTTTTGACGCTGCCATGATATACTTTCCCGCCCTTGACGTCTCGTTCAGAACGGGGTAAACGTGGGTGGGAAAGGGCCCGGTTACTATGACGCAACGGGGGTAAACTAGCTACCGCTGTCGGGCCTTGGCACTAATCTCGAACCTCACTCCTGACTCGGACTTGAGTTGAGGGCCTCCTGCTCGAACTCTTGAGAGTCAAAGGGCCTAAGTTTGTATGCGTGAGAGTGAATGAGGGTCGGGAGGTGTATTTGAATGTGAAAAAAGTACTACCACTCGAGTCGCAATCGTGGGGTCTATACCGTTTACTCTTCCGTTTGACGAAAAAGTAATTTACCCACGTAAATCCAAAAACCAAACCACAGGTCCAGTTCCAAGCATTGATAATAGTGCATTGACATGTCCAGTTCCATAATTGCAATTCTACCCTGTTCGTTCGATTGACGACAAGAAATACAACAATTGCAACAGTTTTGTTCTCTTTACTATTCGGATGCTAATTAACGCACGTTTAATGCATTTTGAGGCGGAATAGGAGGGCGGTGTTATTGTATGGTCCTGTACGGCCATGTGATGCATTCATACTATACCAGTGACAGCCTTGAGGCGCACGGGTAGGTCACATCTAACCTGATTTTTTTTAGCGCCTGTTACCCAGTTTCTTCAACATTAAAGGGATCGCGAACCTCACAAGCACTCCGGTACGCGATCGGCGTTCTTGATCGGAGTGTATGCCGGACAGTTATGTTGAAAGGACACGTCCCCATTGGTGCGTTTGGTAGTTCATCTACTTCACTAACTTGAAATTTTACACTTGAAGCAAACACATATCATTTGTGATACAGCTGCTACTATTCTTTGATAACTACATCACATTTTCTGTCTCTTGCTCATACTTTCCTCCTTTGCAACGGATATCCGCATGAGTTGAGAAAGACGCACACCATCATCTACCAAGGGAGACGATGTGGTGTTGGCGATATTACCTTAATCCTCTCGAGTACCGCATCCTCAGAATGCGAAAATGCATAGGAGCCTGATGTCAAATTGCGGATCAAATGATTGTGGATGCTTCGCGGATGCGGATGTCCACCTTCCTTGCATGGTGAAAAGGTCAATAAATTCCTTACAAGGTGAATAAGTCAATAAATTCCTTGCATGGTGAAAATATCAATAAAATCCACGCATGGTCACAATGTATATGCTTGTTCGCCTGCGCCGGTAGAGTTACTGGTGATATATAAAAAATCCCATTAACAATGAATTAGGATTCGTACCCTAGCATTCCTACTTTATTTTCTTCACTATTTCAACCAAATCGTCATGTAAGACTCATAATAGCCTTTTTTTCGAGAAGTGTTATAAGTTATTCACAATTGACAAGCTTTTTTTTTCTCAAAACTATTGCTGTCGAATGAGACAATTCGACAGCGATGTAATAAGATTAAATCCTAATAAACAGTCAATCTTCTAAGTGTATCCCCGCACTACTTTGATCGTGCACGTCATTACGCAGCTGGTTTTATAGTCACTTATCTCTTAGCCCAGATCCCAAGCCGCTGTAATATCTCCAACAATCCGTCGCGTGTGGTAACGACTTTGAAAGTTGGAACACAAGTTCGTCAAGTTTAGAGCGCTGCCCCCATCAGCTGCTTGCTCCTACTACAACCAGTCTTTGTTGAAATTGGTGTCGTTTCTTATGGGCAATTAAGTAGCGAGATGCAAAGCAGGGCATTTGCATATAGTTTACGAGCGCCAAGCCGGAGCCGACTGCGGAGGTTACAATTTGTCAGAAGTTGTGTATGGGGCTTTACCACAGCGTTATGAGTAAGGGATGACTCATCTTGCGATGGGATCATCTGGTTTGAAAAAATGTATCCTATGTTAATCGAAAAATTATTCGATTATAAACTGGTGATATTGATTGTGCGATGTTGCAGGTATTTTTCTCATTCATTTATCACGTGTCATGTGTGTTTCACTATTCAGAATTCTACCTTGGTGATGTTTTATACACGGATCACTGGTGATTTTCTGTGTTTATGAGATACTGGAAGTTCGAACACATTTGTTATCTTTATTGTCGAGTGTCTGAACATAACGCGTAGGTTCTATTTTATATTAGTTACTTTATTGCATTTTATGTGACACTGTAACGCAGCAGGAAGCAACACGCTTCTCAATATATCAAAACGCAGACATGTTCGGACCATATGTTCGAGAGTGACTTCTAAAACAGAGCCCAAATATTGATTTATCGTTTTGTTTTGAGCTGTTACGGCAATATGAAAATTGAAATATTCTTTCACAAATACTTTATCAGGCGTATAGTTTATGTAAATAATTATCGTAAATTTCGTATCTATTTTGTTATTTTTTGGTTGGAACCATGGTCACCGTAATCTAATTTATTTATCATCATGTACTGACCACAATTTAAACAACTTCGCTCTGATAGAAGCAATTGTTTCGAACAAGTCACGTTCAAACTGGAATACTACTCAGAGTTAGCGACTGCTGTTTCACGAAATAATTGAATGGCTCGTGTAGGAAATGAATCTATGATTAATGATCGGTTTGTCATTGCTGATTTCGTCATTTTAGTGTCCGTTCACATCAAGATCCAAAATGATGTGAAATCGAAGGATTCAAGCAGTGTTGCTACCACCTCTTTCGCACACCCACGTGCTTTACTTATGGTTTGTGAAAAAATATAAATCCAAGACATAATCGTAAGTACAAGCAAAAAATTGTTTCCTGTATCGCAATCGGAAAAACGTAGAGGGGTGGCAATCTTTGAAAGCATATCGCTTACAGTAATTCAATATTATTTCGATTGCTCCTAAATCGTGTATTATCGACGAAAGATGGAGTATAGACATAGATTATGCGTCCACTGATGGTATTACTTGTGTAAAACAGACAGTCGATAAAAAAATCTCACAAGTGTTATTGAAATTGTTGAACAATGCAGTGAACTAGCCCATGTGAGTATGAAAAGCTGAAAATCCACGAGCCAGTAACTCGCTCGACCATATTAGCTCAACTCTCGTGTGACAACACCGACGTCCGCTGCAACGTCTGGAAGATCACACAACAACGCTGCACCGAACCACGTCATAGAAGAGTAGAGTACGAAGACGTTGTAACAACGCGTCACAACTAAACGACAATGTCAATCCAGCTCAATGTACCTGTGCATCACATCTGAAAACATTGATTCACTGCCTGCCACAGCATGTGTGTTTATGTACCAATTGATGCGCGTGATGAGTAAAGGTATGTCCGTTTTTGGAGTTAATGAGGAATGATTTACCTTTTACTTAGGTATGACAGGTTGAAAAATTACAGAAATATCACACTACAGATAATTTGTTCTAAGTATTCGTCAGCTACTCTGAGGACAATATTTGCGACGTACATATACCCAGTATAAACATATAAGTATTGGTTGTAAATAACTTTACATTAACATCCGCCCTATCAATCCATATTGTTGGACACTATTATCCATCGTTCAATAAGTCAAGACAAAGAAAACGTTTCATTGAACTTTTGATGTCGTAAAAAAAAGTAAAATGAATCAGGTCAATGACAATAAACTGTACACTATCGTTCAATAAAGAAACCGGAAGTAGAAAATATTCAACGTGGTGTGGCGCTGCCCTGCCGCATCCAACAGTCCACATGTATCCTCGAAGGATGCACCGCTGCACAGAATACAGACTGCGGTATCTTTGAAGATACATCTCCCCCGGATGTAGACACTAGGCAACCAACAGACCGCTCGGCTCAGTAGAGGCCGCTGAGGTGGCGAGACCATTGTTGCAGGAAGCGACGACACAACATCGTACGAGTAAGGCGCCTTACCAGCCAGACTCGCGAGGTCAGCGCTGCTTCTGGCAAAAACAAAGCAGGCTGGCTATGCCGCGTCGAGCTATCAAGGGGCCTCGCATGGTCAAGGAAATGCTCGTGATTGTTTCAGGCGTGACATGGTGGGCACGGTCGTGAGGCCGGCGTGAAACCGTTTCGTTACGCCTACACAGTTTAGAAGTCCCTTAGCAACATGCCACCAGCGCATAACCGGCAGAGGTTTCTTTTTTTTCCCTACTCGAGGGAACTGCGACGTTGGGGCCCCACCTAGCCCCAGGCAAGTGGTGGGCGATGACGTCAGTATAGCGAACCATAAAAGGTACTGGTTACGAGTGACAAGGGTTCAGAGTAAGCAGCTCCGATGTGAAGCATGGTAGTTCACCGTCCTGTGGCCATAAGCCTTGTTTAGAGCCGCCCTCCACGCCTTTGCTTGAACCCGTCGAGTAGTGAACCTACATTAAATAGAGCAGACTTTAGTTTTCAACACATTAAGCCATATTTGAGAGTTACCTCATTCGAAATAAGTGTGACATAAGCCATAGCTGAAGGCTACCTCATTCGAAATAAGTGTGACTTATAAGCGCCTCGCGCTATACATCTCTTAGATAAGGAAAAATTAGGAACGTTCGGTGGTCGGTTCGTCGAATAGCGTTATTGGCATCGAAGATCGTCATCGGGGTTTCCTTCGACGAGCGTCATCGGCCATCGGCGACCGTCACCAGGTTTTCCCCTGGTCGATTTCTCCGCGCGCCTTGCCAGGCGCAAGGGAGGCGGCCCTACATCATCTCCAAGGACCAGAGCAAGGGTCCCTCCATCCCCCGGTGAGCGTGGAATACCGTCCGCGAGGGCTGGCCCTCACTTTATTTGAAATACTCCAGTGACAACATAGAAACTCAACTAGGTAGAGGCCGCTGATAGACAGCCGTGGCGATATATATATTAAAATAGGACTGTGTATCGGCATACGTGCCATTTTACTAGTTTTATTTGGCATACGTGCCACATTCATTTTTACTGTGTTCGCATACGTGCCACATTCATTTTTACTGTGTTCGCATACGTGCCACATTCATTTTTACTGTGTTGGCACACGTGCCATTTTATTAGTTTTATTTGGCATACGTGCCTCTTTTGTGTGTGTTTTGGCATACGTGCCACATTCATTTAGTTATCGGCACACTTGCCATTTTACTAGTTTTATTTGGCATACGTGCCTATTGTGTGTGTGTATTGGCATACGTGTCATATTCATTTAGTTGTCGGCATACGTGCCATTTTGCTAGTTTTATTTGGCATACGTGCCTCTTGTGTGTGTGTATTGGCATACGTGCCACATTCATTTAGTTGATGGCATACGTGCCATTTTACTAGTTTTATTTGGCATACGTGCCTTTGTGTGTGTGTGTATTGGCATACGTGCCACTTCCAATCTATTTGGCATACGTGCCCTTTTGTGTGTGTATTGGCATACGTGCCACATTCATATTACTGTGTTGGCATACGTGCCCGTTATTTTAGTATTGGCATACGTGCCACTTTCAATCTTACTGTGTATTTGAAAACGTGCCCGTTATTTTGATTCTAGGGTGCAGGTGTTATGTTGGGCCCCGACTATTTTGTAGCCCTAGATAGGTTCCTTTCCACAACATAAGCGGATTTTTTTTTGTGTACGGTGTGTACACCATGATGTGTGAAAATGTGTGCGTGTAGAGAAGGTTCATCTCCTTCGGTAATTCTTTTGCTAAATATAGATTAACATTAACATTACATTTTTTTCTGTCCCTCCTCACACACATAACCCTTTTTTCTTGAGCTACGTTGCGTTGGTGGAAATTGCTGAATTGTGAAAGTTTATTACATACACTAATTCAATCAGTCAAGCCAAACTCCAGAGTGAGTAAAGGGGTGAGTGTCATGTGTAGGTAAACGCCTTCGACCTCACCTGGCTGACCGAACTCAATAGTGCAAGCCCCTCAGTCGTAAATTGTGGAATTGTATAGCACACACTCAGGAAATATTGTTCCACACGAATTACAAATTTTGAATCAAACTTCATAATTGATTTAATTGGATACAAATGCCCACGATAAAAAAAATTCAATGAGCCATACAAATGAGCTTATTATTGAAACGGTTCCTCTACGTAAAAATAATAGGAAATGTCAGTATATGAAACAGGAAGAAACTAATTGGAAAGGAAATAATGCGATGAATTACAATTGGTTGACATGGTAAGATGCATGGAGGAAGCAAATTAATGATCAAGAATTACTGCACATACAAGTTCAAACGGGTATAATTTTTGTTCAACTTGAAAGGTACCTATGCGGCTACTCGTTTTTTTATCTGTGGGAGTCGAATTCCAAGTTTTAGCAGCTGTGTATTTAATGAGCAGTTGTAATAGTATCGATGAAAATGCTGTCAATTTGCAAATCGGTCTTGTTACAAACATTATACAAAGTTACTTCTTACGAAATAATCGATACTAAAGTGAGCAAAATTATTCAAAGCTCGGTACACAAACACTGCAGCGGAAAAGTTTATGGTGTAACGTAACAATGAAAGAATATTCTATAAACAGAAGAGAGGCAGAGTGCGGTCACGTCTAAGCGTGGGTGTTCTAATGACACGATAGTGACTCAGAATGATGGGTCTTAGTTGTTCATACAGTTCAGAATGATGCACGAGTCTGTAGTACAAACTGTTTTAGGCAAAAGGAATTGTTAAGCAATTTCGAGTTTTGTAGAGGATACCAGTAGAATTTTATATTTTCCCGGCAACAAAAGAGACGTGATCTATCCGGTTCAGTCTCGTTTATTATTATACTGAGAAACCTATTTTTTGCTACATTTACTATTGGTTAGCTCAACCATTCTATGTGTTTGAAATAGGTATCTTCATCCTGAACATGTAATAAAATGCGTCCTGTGAACATTTGTCGTCAACTTAATAGATGTGAACCAGTTTGAAATATGACCGTTAGGGTGTTTTCCAATCGTATACTATCATCTGCAAACAAGAAATAGGACAACCTGTTCGTAGTGTTCACGATGCCAGTAATGTAGATACGGAAGAGCAAAGGTGCAAGAATCGACCTTTGCGTTGCTCCAATATTTAGTGAAGATATATGATATTTTCCCAATATTTAGTGAAGATATAAGATATTTTCCCAACTCTTGCCTGTGGAATTAACTTGCTTAGGTTTCATAAAAAGTTGCAACACTGACTTTTCCCCGCATCAATAGCATCTCCAATCTATTTTAATAACGCATGTTTTGTTATCCTGAAGGCCAAGAAGCTATATAGATTTTTGCTAAGCAGGTTATTTATGATACTATGTGAGTATATAATCTACAATGGATTTTTTTTTCAAAATCTTTGCTCATGACGAGCAGGACTGATATGGGTCAATAATTCTTTGTCGGTTTTGCTTGCATTACTATAAATTGGACTATCATTAGTGATTTTGAGTGTCGTCAAACATTCCCTGAAGTTTCATATTGACGAGTTTGGTCAAGGGAGCTAATTGATTGCTCGAGGAGGTGGCTTTAATTACATTGTTAAGGAACCATTAATGGTTGCTCGTTCTGGTGCACAGGGGGAAAGATTGGCTTTTCGGGGATTGCATTTACAAAATCACGCTCGAAAGAGAGGTTATTGCTAATAATATTCACTTAGGGTACCATGTCTAACGTCGAAATCATCATTGCAAGCATATGTTATCGTTTGTGGATCATTGATGGCCTCATCATCAATATTAATAAAATCCGAATTACTTTGATTAATATTTCTAAGGTAACTGATGATTTGATTAATTGTTTGCTATTTCCTTGAGAGGTCTTAATCGGATGTTGAGTACGACTTTCACAAGCAATGGTAGTCAGTTATGTAAATGCATATTTGTTACATTAATATTTATGTTCTGGTGTGAGAAGTTTCATCCTCAGATTCCTGGCTTGTTTGTGACGAAGCTCTATTGTTATTTGTGGGAAATTCGCCTCAAACAGTTCAATTGAAACATTATGGAACTGTGTAAAGGCATCTTTTCAGTTTACTCTACATATTATTCCATTAAAATCGCAAGTTCTCAACGCCTGCTTTGAACATAACGGTCGCTATATTTCCCTTAGGCGATTACAATCGGATTACAGTATCGTGAGAATTCGGCTTCTGAGACAAAATAGGGTAATGGTAGTAGACATTTGAAATTATCTCAGCTGCATGAGTTATTAAATTACATCGGTGACAGAACGGTCGTCTATTCGACTTAGAGATCCAACAGCCGTACGCGTGGGCTTAGCAATTATTGAGTGTGAATCAAGCGGAAGGAAATTAATACAATAGTCAGCAAATGCATTCGATCTATCAAATTGAAGCAGATTTACGTGGAATCACCCATAACATATACTCTATTATGGGCTACATCAATGTCACAGAAAAACTCATCAAATTCAAAGGGAGAACGTTTTCTCCGACATTCCAGAACCTCATTACCACATTAAATAACGACAAAAATAGCCCTAAGAAAGAGATTAGGCGAGTAATCTGGCCATTTCTAATATTAAAACACCTCCATTATTCCTTTTTTTTATATAGATTGCAACCCGGTAAACTACCTAAATCAGTCCTGCAATTCGATGGTCAGTTTGTTTTCAGAGTCCTAGCACAAGTGCAAAGTGATCTGTTCAATTGATTTGGAGGCTGGGAAATATTCATTCCCATTTGCAAATTTAAATGCCTTTGCGGAGAATATTGTTGAAGGTATTTTCAATATTCTTCATAGCACGATCGAAGACAGCTATGTTTTTCCTTTGTTCTTCTATATATAGTTTTCATCTGTTCACCATTCAAGGTCAGGTGTTGATTAGAGAGTTGTTGCACAGGAGACTGATGTTGAAGTGGATGTTTGTTATAAGTGGTGTTTATGTTAGTGTTTGTCTTCCAAGTTAGCGTTGTGTTGTTTTTACTGCAAGCTGCTGACTGTGTTCACGAGCTGAAAGATCTTCATTTGACTGCCTGTTGAATTGGATTTATTGATGAGAGTGGCCTGATCTTGGCTGACGCCTTTGTATTCAAGTTTATGACCATTAAAATATACCTTCTGGTATTGAGTTTTGAACTTCCTAATCTCTTCCAATTGCTTCGGTCTTTTAAGAAATGTGTTCTGCCACATCATGCAATTTGCAGATCATTTCTGGTAAAAGTTTGAGTTTATAACCTGAGGATGTGTTCCCGGTCCTATCCTGAACGCGCTGTCGCAATAATGAGGCGGGCCGAATGCGACCCAAGCCTCAGGGTGAGTGACGCGGCTCTCCATCACTGGAAGCGTTGATGTGGGCCAGTGTGTTTTGATGATTTTGTTAACAGGTACGCGCTGTTGACCACCACATGCACCATCACTCTCTTCAAGGTTTATGACCCCGATATTTTTGCTGCCACCTTCCTGGTCGAGTGTATCAATTTTATTACGCGTCACACAAGTCTTTGATGCTCTCAAGTCGTCTATGTTCACATACTCTAGGTCTCGACAATCTCCAAACTGATCAGTGCGTATGTAAAAATGTTAAAGCGAGAATGAGTTTAAAGGGAGTTTTCCAGCTGAGTAACTTGACTGCCAAAGGAATTATTTGCTGATATAGACAGCTTTCGTAGTGAAAGACTGTTATTACTGATAATGGCAAGGTTATCAAGGAATGGAGGGGAAGAGTGGCTTTGGAATGTGGGCCCAGATGCACGAAGAACGAAAGGTCCACCCCAGTGGCCGTTTAGCGGTGACTCGCTTCAAGATAGTATGAGGTAGCGCCGCGCAGAAAAGGCCTGGCAACAAATTTCCATCTTATGCCGTTGAATATTGTGGTGGTTCTGTCTATCAAATAACTCAAAACACCGTGTTATAGATATGGAACACTTTTTGTAGCACTGGTCAGGTCAAAAATTTTAAACAGCAAATTGAAAAACATTTGCTATTCTTCGAGCACGACAGCTACACAACCTCCCTCAAACCACGGCTGTCACAGTTTCTGCAAATTTATTTTGATTTTACTTTCAATGTTTTCTACTATATTACGTAGATTCATGCATAATTGTCCACTTCTAATATACTTTTTGGTAAATTTGCTTGTTTCGCAATTTTTTTTAATGTTAGCAGAAATAAATACAAATATATTTCAATTCCTCTATTCACAAGGGAAGTGATTTTACAAAAAAAAAGTGTTGAATGTTGGCCTTTGGTTTGACACCTGAATTGATCACGTATGAGTGCCGTCAAGTTCGTTCTCAAATCTGAAAGAAACCCAAAGTGATTTCAATTCGTACTGTGTATGTGCTCGCGGATCACTAAAATATTACTCATTCAAGATCGAGATAATGCTCATCAATGCTTACAGGTCAGGCTGATTAGACAAGATGTTGGTATCATATTCATACTAAAATAATTGCGCTGCATTATTACTTATTCATTTTTTTGCAATCCAGAAAACCGCAAGTCTAGAACTGATATAATGAATGAAGAAGTCGACTCGCACAAATTGTCTTGACAATTATTCAAAGTAAAGTTTGTGCCGTGAACAATTCCTCTATTTAATCGGCCCAATCCAATAATATTATGAGGAAATACATGCAGCAGCTCGGATATCATAAATGATATCCACAGGTCATAATTTATTATCGGCATCCCCATTCGCGGATGCCATATATTTGTCTGATATTACGGTTGTTTTGTGTTTGTGGCACGTATATCCGAACATTTGAATGGTCTCAGTGAAAACAGGTCTCTTGCTGACGTATTTTGTCATAAATCAACAATACCCAGTTTACTAGACCCTCAACAAATTCCTAGATTTTAGTTTTGTGTTAGGTAGAATATATTAGTTCGACAGCATATATTACCAGCCCAAAAATTATTTTGAATGTTCCTGGCCTAAACCAACATTTTTATTTGCGATGTTGTAATAGTTGAACTGCATGGACTGGAATCTATTTATTGCTATAATCTTTCGGTTTTTCATTCTTACTACGTATTAATAGGTTTAATCAGTTAGCTAGCATTGTTAGTGAAGTCCTACAATATTCATCCAATTATAACTTTCAAACGTTCAATATTGCGCTAGTTGGTCGCATTTAGATTCAACTTCAGTGTTGTTGGAACTCTTGCCGCCATTTTAGCTTGAATGCGGGACGACCGGAATGTTGATGAATATCGAATAAAATGGCATATATTACAACTTCCACAAACACTGTCTACAAATAACAAGGAAAAAAAAGCTTAAAATAGTCAAAACAATCGCTCATTTTAGTTCATCAAGATATGTTTGATAAATAATTTGATGCCCTCGTATACATAAACATATATATCTGCATATATATATTTATGCATAAACATATATAACTGATTCTTTGCGAGAACCTTTTAAAAACTTGGAGACAGAAAGTGCAACGTTTGGTTTCCATAACATGCGATGGAAACCAAAGAAAACGAGACCACGTAAGTCCTCCTCGAAAATTTGCAATGGCTGAACATCGACAACAGACTAGCACTCCACGAGTCGATTTGAATACGTAAAGAGTTTATAGGAAAACATTCACCCGGTAGCAAAAGGCACATCTTTTCTCGAGAAGAAAAGAACAGTCAATTCACAAGAAATATTGATTCTTTGAACGTTGAACATAGGGAAACGGAAACTGCCTGTAGAGCTTTTCCAATCACAGGACCAAAATCCTGAAACATCTTCCCAATAGACCTCAAAATACCTAAATCAAGCACGTCATTCAGGAACAGGCTTAATAAACATTTATTGGCCGCCCAATTCAAAACAGTCACATCGTCTACAAATTCATCGTGAACCACCACCTTGTTATTTCTACCCTGGAGTTGCATTTATCTGATGCCAAGATAACCAGTGGTCAGCGTGTCCGACTGTAGTGTCACCCTCTGGTGCTGCATGTCGCGAGTTCGAGCCTCGGCATGGACACGGCGGCCTTGTGACGGGGAGATTGGGCGCCTTCCCCCTCTGTGTCAGCCTAACTTAGCCGCCCTCCTAACTAAGGGGAAACAGCTGTTACAAGATAACCAGTATTACTCATAAAAGGATAAGTAGTTTAACCATATCATAACATATACAATTATTGTTTTTGCCAATTACCCAAAATGACATCTTAATTATTTTGAAGCCACAACCGCTGGCATAAACAAATAGCGTGCTTGTCATTCCGATTGATGGTTTGCATTATCTCTGCTGTCCACCATAAACTTTCAGTCACCTCAACATCCTGTCCGTCGGTTTGCAATTAAAATTCCTTTCAAAAAACTAATGTTAACGACACTTTATTATTGTATTTGAAGTTATATGTGCATGTGTGCCGTGCCTGTATGCGTTTATAGGTATAC
>SDVV010015370.1:0-14546 GCA_016164225.1 Gammarus roeselii | reverse complement strand
AATGGTTGGTGAGGTTACTGAACTTGTGTTTTGCGGCAGGCGTGGTACCGAGTGAGTGGCGCAGTGCCTGCATTGTTCCGCTATATAAGGGCAAAGCACCGGTTCCTCGGTGCATTCGGGACCCAGAGTGTAAGTTGAGGGGCTACCGGCCGGACCCTTTAGCACAAAAGGGCTAAGTTGTGTGAGTGTGAGCGTGTGAGGTGCGCCTTGCCGTCGGCCACCCCCCTTTCTGGGGGATGCGGCCTAGTGTCTGTATCTGTATGTTTCTGTGAGCAGGCGTTGTAGTGTGCACGGCGGATTCAAGAAGACTCGTCGGGCTGCTGCGAGTGTATTACAATCCATAAGTTAGTTTTTCACACTATAGCCACTAGGTGGCAACAGTTGCATGGAGCTGCGTCCGGTCCCATGTCTACGTCCATTTAGTGATTGTGGGTTATCCACGTATGTCCTGTGCACAGGCGGTTAATGAACACTTGGTTTCTTCTATTGGAAAACTTGGTGTCCCACTCTCCTACGGATGGTTCGATTGCAAGCATTTCATGTTCACTCTGTTGCCACTCGTCGTCCATTGGAATATTAGACGTGAGTTGATGATTGGGAACCAGTCTCGGTAATAAATGGAAATAAATTGTACTTGACGGGAAGATGCCTGTTTAGCGCGAGAATCTGCAAGCTCTTTTCCTCTTATTCCCACGCGTCCAGGGATCCGGCAGAACTCGACCGCTAGACCCGTCTCTGACATTGTGAATAGGTCGTGTTGCATTTTCGAAGGGCATGGTGATCGTAGGGCAGTTTTCATCTGGGTGAGAACACTCAAACTGTCAGAAAATTGAATATTTTTGGGGAGGCGGTCACTTTTTGTAATGGAGATTGCCAATTTGAGTGCGTGCAGCTCTGCAGAAACTATTGAGGCCGAACATGAGGTCCCTTCGCCCACTGCGGCAGCTCCCACTCCGTGCGATTTTAGCCTAAAAGTAGTCATGTAAACCTAGAGAGAGTTCTGTTAACCTAAAGATAGTCCCGATAACCTAGAGACCACGCAACCAAAAGACAGACACGTTGACTAACATATGAGAAAGCTGCGATTCAATGCATGAAGTCTGCACCCGCACACTGAACAGAGAGAATAGAATGATAGATACAGCACTTTTGAATTCAATCACATAAGAAGGAGCTCATAGTTCCCGCTCATAATTGGTTTGACCTGACAATAATCTAACCACTAATTCAACCCTGCCCCTGCTGCAGTTCCTACAGGATCAACGTCGCAAGTCACAAAAATGAACATCTAGGAGTCCACGCCGGCAATACATGCAACTCTATTGGTGAAGAAATGTAGCTACTGTGTTGGCATGCAGAACCGTTCTATTGGGAGGGCGTTGAACTTCAATGCCTGCACAGCAGAGTCAAAGACTTCATAGGGGCGTTCGAGTTGCTCTATTTAAATTGGAATTGCGTTGAACTGCAATGCCCGCACAGCAAAGCCAAAGATCGTATAGGGGCGTTCGAGTTGCTCTATTTAACGACTGCCGCCGCTATAACCCTATGGGCAGCTAGCGTATGATCCGTCCATCATAGATTTTACCTGAAACTAGACTAGGTGATGAAAGCAGGAAAAGCCCCTGGTTTGGATGGCGTTGCGGCCGAGTGACTGAAAAAGTGTGGAGTAACGATTGTCGAATGGTTGGTGAGGTTACTGAACTTATGTTTTGTGGCAGGCGTGGTAACAATTGAGTGGCACAGTGCCTGCATTGTTCCGCTGTATAAGGGCAAATAAGATAAAAGTGAATACTGCAACTCGAGAGGTATCAGTCTTTCAAGTGTGGTTGGTAAGTTGTACGGGAGAATGCTGATCAAAAGGATTAGAGACTGTACGGACTGCGCAATTGGAGAGGAACAGTGTGGTTTTAGGAGTGGTAGAGTGTGCGCCGATCAGTTTTTTTCAGTGAGACAGGTACGTGAGAAGTACCTTGCAAAGGGAGAGGACGTTTTCTGGGCTTCCATGGATCTGGAGACACACGACAGGATTGACAGGGAAGCGCTGTGGAGGGTGTTGCGTTTGTATGGAGTGAGCGGACAATTGTTGAAAGCGGTGCAGAGTTTCTATGTTGGCAGCTGAGCATTTGTAATTGTATTTGCTTCCATGTTTCACCGGAGTCTCAACGCGAAGTTAATGCAGACTCCCTCGTAGGGCGGTGGCAGCCGAGCATGTGTCAGAGTGGGAAGCGAGGTGAGTGATTGGTTCTCAGTGAAAGTGGGACTGAGACAAGGCTGCGTTATGTCTCCCTGGCTGTTCAATATCTATTTAGATGGAGTGGTCAGAGAGGTGAGCGCGAGTGTGCTGTGTCGTGGCTAGGAGCTGTTGGAAGCGAATGGGCGAAGTTAGCAGTTGAGTCAGTTGCTATTTGCGGATGATACGGTCCTGGTTGCGGATTCAGAGGAGAAGCTATGTAGGCTAGTGTCTGAGTTTGGTAGAGTGTGTGAGAGGAGGAAGCTTCGAGTGAACGTGGGTAAAAGTAAAGTAATGAGATGCTCGAGGACTGTCGATGCGAGTAGAATTAGTGTCCTCCTAAATGGAGAGTTGTTGGAAGAAGTTCAATGTTTTAAGTATCTGGGTTCCCATGTGGAGAAGACTGAGTTAGTGGAAACTGAGGTGAAGTCGCGAGTGAAGGAGGGGTGTAAAAAGAGCGTAATGAGTTGCAGGACGTTGGGGACGGAAGCTAAGAGGGGCTGTATGAGGGTGTCGTTGTGCCAACTGTGCTGTACGGAGCTGAGACCTTGGAGGTGAGAGCAAAATAGAGAAGAAAATTGAATGTTTTTAAGATGAAATGTTTGAGGAGCGTAGCTGGAGTGCCGCTGAGAGACAGGTTAACTAACGACGTGGTGCGAATCAGAACGGGGATGGTTTAGAAGTTAGAGGACAGAGTTGATTCGCGTGTTCTGAGATGGTTCAGGCACATGGCGAGGATGGATGAAGGGAGATAGGTGAAAAAGGTGTTGAAGTCAGAGGCGAGTGGACGTAGGCATAGAGGGAGACCGAAGTTTGGGTGGATGGATTGTGCGAAGCAGGCGTTAGGAAGGAGAGACGTGAGTGTGGAGGTAGCGAGAGAGCGTTTACTGGATAGGCGTGAGTGGAGAATGATTGTGAACGGATGAGTTTTGACGCTGTTCTGATGTTCTTTCCCGCCCTAGGCATATCGTTGCGAAACGGGATGGTCGTGGACGGGGGGAAACCCGGTCATCATGACGCGACAGGGGTAAGCCAGCCACGCTGTCGGGCCCTGCTGCTGACACTGACCTTGAACCGCACTCATGACCCGAAGGGTGTGTTGAGAGGTCCCCGGCTGGACCCTTTGGCACAAAAGAGCTAAAGAGTGTGAGCGTGAGGAGCGACTTGCCGTCGGCTACCCCCCTTGCTGGAGAATTTCAGCCTTGTGTCAGTATCTGTATCTGTACGTAACTAGACTACTAAAAAACTTAGCCGAGCAGCAGCTGGTTTAGGTGCCGTGATGTTTCTTAGAATGCACCTAGTTACTAAAACTCTGAACCTCAAGATAGCGTCGTTTCAATTTTGAAACCGTTTGATGACAGGTTTATTAGCCTTTGAAATAGTTTGGCAAAAAGCGACCATCTCATGGCAGGAAAAAAGCGACCGTTCACGCTTAGTGCGTGAACACGATGAGAGGAAAAGGCAGAGATCAGCGTCACGGTTGTACGGAGTGGCAAACAGCACCCCGCTGTGGGGTTTATTTTGTTGAGATCAGATGAAAGGTGATAAATGACCTCTTCAGATTCTTGTATAAATATAACACTTTCACTTTCTTCACTGAAGTGGACATTAATATAAATTTGTTACTATGAAGACTAAGCAATTATCTTGCTTGTAGTTCTTTTCACTAAAACAAAACTGCTATTACGCGTGGTTGGTAGGCCTGATTTCGTTCGTTTCACTTTTCAGAGGAACGCATTCACGAACGTGAAACCACTCCATACGGCTTTTAGAAAAATTAAACATTTGAACAAATCTCCCTTCCGAAAAATAGAGAACAAGAAAATGAATTGGTTCGATATCTAGGATACGAGTAAACCGCACATGAAGTGTCCATTGAGTAACGGTCTGTGATGAGTGTTTTGAAAGCTAAGCAGCAATGAATGAATAAGGTTCATTACAAGGCGGAGCACGAAAAAGCGTTCAAAGGGAAGACGTAAAGCTTATATTGACGGTGTAGGTTTCCATGCTTCTACTCACCGGCATTAGCATTTTTCAGGCTGTTGGTGTCTAAGCAAACCAACTCGATCAAAACTTAATAACAAACGAAATATCCAAGAACGGAAGAGTCGTGCCCACTGGACCAAGCATAGTAGATCCCTCAAACTAAAACAAAGGTTTGGGAAACCTGACTGATGACAAGAGCATTGAAACTAATATAAATGAAGACAGTTCAGAAAGAATGAATGCTTCAGTGAGTAAAGATGCAAAGAAAATTGACGAAAATGTGACTGGAAATGGATAAAACAATAGCGATACTTCGACTAAGGCATTGAATGATACAGAGGGATAAAGAGAGAACAAACAATAAAACGGGAATGAAAGGAACAAGAGCGACACTGGTTCCGCCATGATCGTAGAAGATGCGATGGACAAAGTTACAGAAAAACTGTTAAGAGCCATCGTTGAAGTTAGGCAGAGTAAAGGAGTCATTAAGAAGAACCTTAAAGAAGCTTTTGATTAACCTCTGACGAAACTAACGGAAGCCGCATCACTTCTCACAACACGACTTCCCTTATACAAAAGGACACTCCAAACTTCACTCGTTCACGAAGGTTAATTTTAATCTTTCGTCAGACAATCTGATCAAAAGTACAGTGCAACAATCGCACATTTTGCAAGCAATTTCATCAAATTCAACTCGGGAATCATCGCTTCTTTGCTAAGATAAAGGGTTACAATGTACGTGGAGACACTGCTGCCAACTACGAAGATGCTAGAGCTGCAGTACCTCGCGAGTCAGATGAAGTAGCAGCTTAACAAGGTACAACAGGAGTACGAAAAAGAGCATGACAAGTTTCAGAGAGACCAACTGACTCTTGCGACAGGGTTGAACAAGGAAGCAATAACCAAGTAGGAAATAGTCGAGTTTCTCAGTTAGCTTTCCCAGAATTTGCGATCTCATCAACAAGAAGGACATGGCAAACTCCCAATAAGTTTGAAGAGTGTTCAAGAGATTGTAGACATCTCGTTGAGCCAAATCAGTGATAACGTGAAAATGCTACTGGCTAAGCTGCAGGCAGATCAACAACAGTTAACCAAAGCAATGAAGGAGCAGAGTGTAACGATGAAATTAGTCACCGACGCAGGCCTCGAGGAGATCAAGAAGATCTACATTCGGCGGACAACTTCTAACATGCAGCAATTGGCGGACCAGGAAATTATCTGGTTTGAAAATTTTCGTGGTGTTACCGCTCTGCTAAACACTTCCTAGAACGATTTGGAGGACGAGGCCACGTTTATGAGTGTGGGCTCATCGTACAACCAACACGAGGACATTGCCCTAGAAGTGGAAGACTCCAGGATTGCAATCCACAGTCTGCCTGAACTGATACGCGCAGTCAAGGTCCGAACAAGCACTCAGGTTCTGGCGTACATGACGCTCAGTCTGGTGGTGTTCGGTTTAGGATCCGATCTCCTGTTGGGTGCGCTGCTGCTGGTCAGGGTGATACAAGCCTTTGCCGCCAAGAAGAAGTCCACGGAACACCCGCCAAAGACGGGAGCACAGTATGGGAATTTTTGGAATCAGGGGAGGTTGCAACCGGTATCGAGGCAGCTGTGAAAGGGTGACATGCTGAGGACTAAAATGATGAATTGTGACGTAGTGAGAACTAAAATCGAGAAAAGGGTGAAAGGTGCCCCTGGGAAGGACTAAAAAGGAAAATGGTGAAAACTTGGACAATAAATGGTGCTGTGGTAAGGGCCGAGAAAGTGAATAGTTAAGTGTTGACCACCGAAAGGATGAGTGGTGACGAGGAGAAACCGAACGAAAGGAGAAGAAAAGTGTGAATGCATCAATATGATTCGTGTTCAAAAAAAAAACATTCAAAACATATTCAAAATTTCTCAAACTTCGATTCCAACGATTGAGGCGGGAGAGAATACAGTAATAAAGTAAAACAAAAAGTCATATCTAAAAAAAAATTGTAGACGTAACTCCGAGCGGCATTGAAATGTTACTGAGGATTCAATTGAACCACAAGTGGGCGAGACTAAACTACACACATTTACGTCTGCAGTTTTTTGGCCTTTTGTCGCCACGTTCCACTTCACCACACAGCGCTACTGAGTGGAAGATGCCTCTGGTCCACAATAGCAAAATAGCCGACAAAAACTAAACATTGGTTAAATTTTACCAAGAAAATTATGTGACGTTATCATAATTTTAAACTTCAAATTGATTTATATGAAGACATCTACTTCGCATCAATGTTGTACATACTTATTTGCCAGTTGTTTCCAAACGCTTACTCTGTGTTTTTTTGATAAATACAACTGTGTGTAGCTGCTGGCAGACGTAGCATGATTCCAGTCTTTGCAACCCATAATAACGTGGGACTAATAAAGGTGGTAGTTATTACACTAGCAAATATCAGAGCTCCATTAACTGTTGTAGGCGTCTCAGTGAATGTCTGGCCTTCTTTCGTAAATAAACGCATGGCAGTTGATGTACCAGTCTCGCTTTATAGCAAACAATGTTCATGAATATACGACTGTCAGTTGAGGCAGAAGAAGCTAACTTTAATGCAAGACGATGCCTAGACTCACATATGCGTTGACAACAATACATTAATGCTAATAATCGATCATTATAAGATGCTGACAATCAACACAGATTCAGTCTAATAACACCATTTTTAAAACATTAGAAAAACGTATCAAGTAATGGAGGTAATAAATGAAACACCTTTGTAGGAATCCCATATGATATCTTACGAGTTATATATGTATTTATTCAGAATAATTATATTGCAGGACTTAAACTTAGACATGTTATTGCACCGACGGCTGGAAGAGGACGGCGGAAAACCGCTTCAAGGAAGTGCTCACGTTACAACATCTCATCACCAACAAATATCATTGAGAATTCTGAGACTATTTATTTGGAAAAAAAAATTCTCGCGACTGTACGTAGCAGACGTCCGAAAGACATGTCTTTTCAGAAAGAAATTCTTAGTTTAAAATGTCAATAAAATGCATTGAACAAATCGTATGAAATTTTCGTAGCAATCGATTAACAGTTTGTATTCAGGAAAAAAATCGTCTCAAACAAACTTAAACATTGCAACAAAATTAAATACGTAATTTTCTTTAGTGTATTATTCTGAAAAATTTGGGAAACTATCGAGTAAGCAGCGATCTAATCTTGTTCAGTTTAATTTTATAGACAACTGTTCCACTCAGCAACAACACAAAGGGCTTTCAGAAGAGTTTATGTTCCCTCACCTCGCAGTATTCGACTCATTGTCGCTGAATTTAAGGCATTTGGCACCGTTCAGGATAGACAGCGTCCTAGTCGATCTCGTACACGAAGGAGCATAGACAACATCGAACCAGTTAGGCAAGACATCGCTCGTAATCCACAGAAATCCGTACCAAGGCGTTCTGATGAGCTTCGAATTACTAAAACAACTTTCTGACGCATATTGAAAAAAGATTAGAGTTTTATCCATACAAAATTCAACTAGTGAAGAAGAATGGTCAAAACGACTGTGAGAAAAGGCAGAATTTTAGCTAGCAAACATTGGAATCTTTCGAGAGGACGTTAAAATTTATTCGCTGATGGTGACAGATGAGGCACATTTTACTTGGTTGTTTTTGTCAAAACAATCGAGTTTTGGGAGTGAAAAGTGGGCAAGTTCTACACGAAAAAATAAGGAATTACATCTACAGCGCGTGACTGTGCGGTCCAGAATTAGGTCTCATCTCCTTGAAAACGCAGCGGGCTTTACAGAGACAGTCAATGGAGATTAAACATCGATAAATGCTCAAAAAATTCTCATGACCTTCTGTTACTCATCAGCTGTGGTTTCAACAGGATGGTGCAACTTGCAACACAGCAAATAAAACCATATATGCGCTGCATGAAATATTTGGCAATAACATCATCTCCCGTCGAGTTGAACTCGCCTGGCCACCAAGATCACCGGATCTAACTATTCTAGACTATTTTCTGCGGAGATAACTAAAATAAAGATTTTACATCAATACGACGGAGACTGGAAGATTTGAAGGAGAACATAAGACGAGAAATACGTGTTTTTAATCTTGCGATGCTACGTTCCGTGATGGACGATGCTCTTATAAGAGCTCGCTCGTGTAGAGCTTTTAGGCTACACCTAAAATATGTCATCTTCCACAGTTAGTTCATCTCAAACTCTTAAATTTCATATTTCGATTGGTGTCAATGGAATTTTGAGTAGGCTTTATTCAAAGCGTTTTATTAACCTTCAAAATAAGGAACATATTAATCAAAAAACCTGTATGTACTGTAGTGAAATTATTTAAATTTCACAGAAATCCCAAATGATTAATTTTCGTCATTTATTTAAAATCCGCTAAACTTTGAGTTACAACATCAATAAAGTAGTTTTGTTGATGTATGAATTCATTCAACAACTCACTAACAAGTTGAATAAATAGTTGAAAACTTGTTAATTTATTCGTGATATATACGATTTTTTATTTTGCTGCAGTACGCAATTAACAAACGTAGTATCTTAAAAAAAAATATATATATATATATATGAACGCAACAAACAAATTCACTATGTAGGCAGCAAACGTACGAAGTATATAACGAATGAACGCGGATGATCAAATGATCTTCAGGAAGGAGGCAGACTCCAAACAAAAATAAGCTCCGCCTCCACGTGACGTCAGTTGGGACGTGAGAGGCAAAATAACCTAGCATCACGGCCTCTCAGTATCGTACCTACTGATTTTAGTAACCTAATCAGTATGGAAGTTACTGGTCTAATAATCCTACTACTGAGGTAGGAGCAAAGCGATCAAAAGTGCTTGCCGACAGCTACACTACGAACTGCTGCAGAACCACTGCCACGCAGCAAAAAACAACTTCGAATAGCAGTCAGTTTGTAAGAAATCAAGTTCGACGGACGATACATCTGTCTTATCAAACGTTTTACTAGATTGTAAAATAGTACTAGCATTCTTTATAAAGTCGACCATTTATAGGATGTCTTTTAATGCTTCGTCAGCAGATCCACTCTATGGTTACAACTAATTTTCTATTATAACTAATGAACATTTCATAAAGAAGCTCCCTCACATGAGCTGAATTCAACAACACCATTTAAATGAGTTACAGGTTCAATACTATTTATATAGAGATATCAAACAGACTACAAGAGTAAAGGCTAATTTCCCTTCTAAATCACTCCCAACAACTAATTTATTCTATCACCGCTTACATTCATCACCAGCTAGCATAGGCCACTGGGACAAGTAACAGCCAGCATTCACTTATAGTAAACATCACCCGTCTTAAATGAGCCGATTCAAACGGTAAACATTGGTTCCCAGTTAGGATAATGTACAAGCAACTTCCAATTACCGGTTGTAAAAGCACAGCCAGTAAGGAGCTGGCATGTGGTGGGACGTTGCCCTCGCAGGCAACAGCTGTCTCCCGTGAGAATGGGCAATTTTCATAATTGTCTTATACCGCAACGCTCTAGTTTGCTATAGACGACAGAACTTCAGGACCTGCTCTATAGAATGCATCACACTTTTGGTGGCAGTCGGTCAGCTGACAATCGACAGTCATGGGAGGTGACAATCTTACGTAAGTCGACTGACAATCGAGTCATGTGAGGCGACAGTCTTACGTTAGTTAATTCTTCGTTAAGACGAAAAAACAACACGACTTGATCACTTCAATGATCGCACTGCAGTAAAGTGTAACAATCGTAATGCTGTTGAGATACTATAGGAAAAATTATTCTACTGTGTATAGCAGCTAAAAATAAAATGGTCTAGGTGTCCTTGCAGGGATTCTAACATTTGAATAGCGGACCAGTTGACTGACACAGCAACGGGCCATAAGGAAAGCTTGGTGGTAACCACCAACAAGATACTGACCTCTGGATCTGACAAGTAATAGTTCAAAGATCCACGACTGATTTCATCATTTCATCATTCATGCACGCACCCGCATTCGTTCCCATATTCAGTTAGCCCTTTATCTGGAAAGTCTTACCCTAACGAGCCAAGAATTGTACGGGGGTGCGCTCACGGGCATGAGTGTTGGAATATTATTTCCCTCGCGGAAAGAAACAGTAGATTCATGTATATCTACGGTAAAGGGCAAATACTGCATCAAATACTTTATCACTAATTTATTCAAATTAATCTCGGGGAAATATGACAGTATTATGAAAGGGTGTCTAGATACCGGGCCTATTGCTGCACATCTCTGTCAGTGTTCAGACGCAGTAGTTTACTGAAGGCCTTTGGAAGAAGGTGTGGTGGAAAGTGTATCTTGCGGTACTTCAGGCAGGGGCGGGAGTACTCCATTGACGGGGGGTGAAGTAGGGGTTGCGGGGGCGGGATCTCTTGTGGCTGACCCCGTCGGAAGAGGGGCGATTGGGCCCCCGTTCACGATCTTGGGGTCAGCCGCCGAGGGAGTGGTGACGGGCTCGACGTGGCTGAAAATGTTCGCGAGTTCCTCCACGAGAGTTTCGTACCTAGGATACGGCGGCGGGACGTTAAATACAATGTAACCTAATTTCTTTGCAAGACTATAATCAAAGACCTTATAATAAATTATAAGACCTCTGCTGGCATGTACATTATTGTTGTCACTTGCGACCACCAGTGCTGGGCACGATTCTATATTAACAACATACTCCAATTACTTTGTCCGGTTGCCTGGAGACAACTTTGGACAGGATAGTTGGTAGAAGTAATTAAAAACAACATTCTGCTCAACACTCGTGGCAACAAACTTCCTAGTGATGTCTTTGGAGGTGACAACAGCTTTGGAGAAAATTGTATAGCCGTTGAAAAGAAATACGTTGGTAATCGTTGAAATTCTCAGAATTAAAGGTATTAAAACTTACAATAAAAAAAATCCTCTAGTCTAAGAATGTCAACTTTCCTGTCGTACTCGGGAAAAAATAAAGAAATTAAAATGAAATTAAGATTAGGGTAGAAATTTTAGTGGTGACCTGAAGAGTGATGAAGATAGTATCAACACTGCCCTGTACTTTTTCAAACTGCAAATAGTAATGTAAATATATTTTACGTACAGATATTAGTATTTGCTACAAGGTTGTACTTTCCTTTACAGGTGTTTCAAACCCTCCATACGATTTCCAGACATTGGGTCACTTACATGTGCGAAGAAACGCCCGAAATGTGAATAAAGTTAGCAACACACAAAAACGTACTAAATACTATTGCTACCAGGCTTTGTATGAGGTTATCTCCTATTATATCTTACCGTTCATCATTAAATAGTACAGGTAGGTGATCGTAACGTCACCAACTTATGGGCCACCCAAGCGCTACCCACCAGTCAGCACCTCAGCCCCGACATGCGAACCCTGTCGCCCCTGGAAAACTCCCTGTCGCTCTTGTAGGACAATCATGGCTCTACGATCAACCAGCGCAAGGCTGTGAAGCGTATGTGTGTATCTATTTATGCATATATGCGTTGCCTGTAGGATGGAGAAAGCTTGTGTAAAGCCGAGATGTGCTGGGTTCGACGTGGATTTTCAGGGACGGTGTCGATAATCTTGTTAAAAAATTAGGTCCACCTAATACCGGATTGACGTTTGAGTGGAAGGACCTCGGTTTCCTCGTGTAAATGGGGAAGAGGCGAGGTCTCCTCACAGCTCGTTGCGATGCGTAAGGCTGTGTTCAGTTTTCTTTGTAGGGAGTTTATTGAGTGTGGAAGTAAGTTCAGAGTACCAGACGGTGTTTGCGTTGAAAATTAAGGATCTGCTGAATCGTTTGAATAGAGTTGTTATTGATTTCTTTGAGTGTTCGAAGGTAGCTATGATACGTGAATGGAGTATGCCCAGCTTTCCTTCGGTTTTAGCGTTGATGTGCTTCGTGTGAGGTCTGAACGTCATTACTGTGCATTACGTTACTCCAGGGATCGTGGTATTGGGACTGTTGGGTATAAGAGTGTTGTTGTTGTAGTTGTTGTTGTTGTTGTTGTTGTTGTTGTTGTTGTTGTTGTTGTTGTTGCTTAGCCCCAGTTTCCACCTGCGGTGGTTGAAACCGCGCCAGCGCACATCCCGGGATCCTCGATACCCACCGACACGCGCGTT
Organism: Gammarus roeselii; assembly: GCA_016164225.1. Classification (NCBI taxonomy): domain Eukaryota; kingdom Metazoa; phylum Arthropoda; class Malacostraca; order Amphipoda; family Gammaridae; genus Gammarus; species Gammarus roeselii. Next base: position 2,198 of record SDVV010015370.1, on the reverse strand, counting down.
TTGAGACAAGGGGAGGTGGGAGATGGTAAAGGGGTGACCGGCTTAGTAGTGGGGTAGAGGGTTTTTGTTGCTATCTGGATTAACTTTGTGGGTTGTGTACCATGAGGGTGGATTATTATTGTATTATTAATGCGAGGGATGACTTGCTTGCAGACACATTCATTTTATTATACTACTGTCAGACTTCGGAGTGAGTTCAGATATTGCTGGAGGTGTGCTGCTGCGGCCTCGTGTTTGTGTTGTTGTTGTTGTTGTTGTTTGATTATTGTAAATTCATCCTCGCATGAGCTGACGGAATGTTGGGTTGTGTTGGTGGGGGCAAGTTGTGAATAAAGACGTACTAAAGTGATGAGAAAAAGGTGGAGCCCTGAGGTTTGTCATTCAAGAAATGGCGTGTTCGTGATGGCTGCTATTACAGGCCTAGTGCTCATGTCTACCCACCTATAGGCTATCCGAACGTCACTCACCTGTAGGCCACCTTAACGTCACCTATTTGTCGCTCTCACGCCACATAACTGCAGGCCACCCGAACGCCACCAACACGAGGCCACTTTAACGCCACCTACCTGTAGGCCACCCTAATGTTAGGCACGTTGGTCCTCTTGATGTCGTTGCCAGCCACGCCCTCCCTTGTGTAGTTGGGACCCGCCCAGAACCGCTTCAGCTGGAGACAACAATGGGCCATGAGGCGAGCAATGGCAGCAGCAAAGTGTTACAGACACGATTATATTTGAGTGGCAGGGGTCACCAGCATGATAGAATCAATGTGGTCGTGCAATGATCCTAAGCTGAGGTAGAAACAACAAGTAAATAACAGTAAGTGAACAATGGTACAGCTTCACTGTTCTGACCTATCTATTATGAAACCAAACTAGGTCATTCAGAATGAATGGCATCGTCGCTTTGGCTTTGTAAAATGGCGAAATAAAATACGTTGGCGATAAAAACCTAAAATGATTTGTAGTCCGATATGTGTATCAGCACACGAGTTTGATGAATTCTGCGAATTATTTTCTTTTAGTTTTAGTTTTATATCTTCTCACTTCGTGCTCGAAGCCGCTCATGAGTACAGAGTTTCTGGCGAGTTCACACATGTCGGTCTGCGAGAGCTTCCAGACTTGGGTGGCGATGGAGTACTCCTCCATGAGCGGCTCCTTGGTGAAGTGGAACTGCAGGGGGTCATCGGAGGACAGGGATATTAGCAGCCCTCGCGCCAGGTACTCCGGCAGGGGGTTGCGGTGGTAGTTTAGGAACAGCGAGTTGTTGGACAGGGGAGACATGGCAATACCGATCTGCGGGAGAGAGGCAAGTGGTAAGTTGCAGTACACGAGTGACATTGCGATACCGATCAGAGGAGGAGAGCACGATTTTGAGTCAACGACAATGTTCTTAAAACGACAAGCGTGAAATTTACAATTAGTGATGTAATTAGTTATGAACAAGAGAGACATCCTGCGTTGGGAATGAAAAATAAAAGACGGAACTGAGACGTTGGGTAAATAGGTCCTGAACAAGCCTGCTTGGTGAGGCTACAGAAACACGCCTAAGTTACCCTGCTTGGTGAGGCTATAGAAACACGCCTAAGTTAACCTGTTTGGTGAGGCTACAGAAACAAGCCCAAGTTAACGTGCTTGGTGAGGCTACAGAACACGCCTAAGTTACCCTGCTTGGTGAGGCTACAGAAACAAGCCTAAGTTAACCTGCTTGGTGAGGCTACAGAACACGCCTAAGTTAACCTGCTTGGTGAGGCTACAGAACACGCCTAAGTTAATCTGTTTGGTGAGGCTACAGAAACAAGCCCAAGTTAACGTGCTTGGTGTGGCTACAGAACACGCCTAAGTTAACATGTTTGGTGAGGCTACAGAAACAAACCCAAGTTAACGTGCTTGGTAAGGCTACAGAACACGCCTAAGTTACCCTGCTTGGTGAGGCTACAGAACACGCCTAAGTTACCCTGCTTGGTGAGGCTACAGAAACAAGCCTAAGTTAACCTGCTTGGTGAGGCTACAGAAACAAGCCTAAGTTAACCTGCTTGGTGAGGCTACAGAAACAAGCCTAAGTTAACCTGCTTGGTGAGGCTACAGAACACACCTAAGTTAACCTGCTTGGTGAGGCTACAGAACACGCCTAAGTTAACCTGCTTGGTGAGGCTACAGAACACGCCTAAATTAACCTGCTTGGTGAGGCTACAGAACACG
>SDVV010015369.1:0-14546 GCA_016164225.1 Gammarus roeselii | reverse complement strand
TAACTAATACCCTCAGATCAATTGTTAGATTTTCAACTATTGTTAGTAGTGACATGAAATTATCTTTCAGGAGCATTCTTGGTATTTGTGCTAGCAGTTTGGCATGAGTGTCGGAGTTAGCTAATATTCTTATGAGGTTCTTACAAGGCACTGCCTGCTTTGTGTTAATTGTAAAAAAATATGGTAAGAGTTTCAACAGCTTTCACCATTATATTTGATATTCTAGTTTGTACTTCAGTTATTCACACAGTTCATCCAATGCACAATTTGATATTGCAAAAATATTTGCAATTTACCATTCTAATGTAGGTAGGAGGTGGGATAGCCGCACCTCAGCCGCTCTCACACAAAAAAACTCATGACTTTACATATCCAAATTTTAGTTCAATTAAATAAATCTCATCTCATGAGTAATGTTCTACAACACTCTTCTAATGATACATAGAAAGTTATGATTGCTTTAAAACTGTCTAGGAAGACTGGTCAAACATTAAGTGCAGCTAATTTTTGTACTTAAAAGAAATTGTAATTCCGGTGGTAGTAGCTACTCAAAAGCTTCCATATGATTTGTTGTGTCCTGAAAACTTCAGGACTGTCAGAAGAGTCCCAATTTTGGACAAAAACTTGTTAAGAACAGACAGATACACTCCTGTAATCATTTTGTGTAACTACCTTGTCAAATGAAATTAGATGTTTGTCATTCTGAAAGAGCTGGGAGATGATTAGAAGAATTAGAGAGTTAACATGCTAAAATTGCTAGTTACTAGCTAAGAAAATTTGCCTAAGGTTACCAAGCTAAGTCAACAAACATGACGTGCAGAATATTGAAACAGCAATGAGGAATAATGACTTCATCTGTGTAGGTATTCTAAGCTGTGCACCAATGTGTAGGAAAGGTGCCTTCACAAACAGTCTTCATAAGTTGTATACAAGCAGAACAAGCTCAGCCAGGGTAGGCTATAGCATCACACATAGCAATTACTAGTGTGAAGAGTTCCCATTTGTTCTTAGAAGCCCACATTACTGCTTAACAAAAACTGAGAAGTGAATATTATTAGATTAAAGAGGTTCATCTCCCCTGGTGTAAAGTGGAGGATGTCATTTCATAATATGAGCTTCATGAGTATTTTCCATTTTTCTGATTGGTTGCTTGTACATATTTTGGGGTTATGCAATGATGACCAATTTCAAATCTACTTGTTTGACTGACATATTTTAAACCAACCTTCACCAATGAACTCCTTGAATCGCTGTGTAAGTTTAGCCTCCCGCCTGCTCTTCCGAGGCTCTGACATGTTGAGGATCTGAAAATAATAGAAATTCAATAAATAAAAATATCACTCAAACTGTTAAGTAAAACAAGGTGAACCAACGACTTCTAAACCATAATTTTTTTCTGCCAAAGTTGATTTGACAGTGTTCCAAGATCCTTCAGTGTGCTGGCTCATTAAAAATTTCATAAATAACCCCACCTGCCAAATGAAGTATTTAAATTTCAAATATCTCTTGTTCATCAGAGTATTTCATAATCTTTTGAAAGATATATCTGTGGAAAATTATGATCAACTGAATTTACTTATATTTTATATTGTAGTTGTCTAGCATCTGCTTCTCACAGTTGCAAAGCTGAATCCTTCAGAAGAGTGGAGGCTGATGGCCAAGGTTCATCTCACACTCCTTTCATGCATGCACACACAAATCAAACCTTAGCAGTGCAGATACTTTGGGTTGGGAATAAGTTCCACGATCAGTGTTGGCAGCTGGGCCCAACAGCTTTTATTGATTTACCCCTGCATTGTCATGATTGCCGGGCAGTTCTCCACCCCCATCCATACTGTTTTCCAGCAAGTGGCTAAAGGCTAGAAATGCATCAGGATGGCATCAAAACTGTCCATACAGACATTAGTGCAGCAGCCTCTCTTGTACAGCAACTGCCTTCTGCCTCCCCCACTAGCACCTCCACTGCCCGTTTTGCACTGGAGGCCGTTTGTGCAGCTATCAACTTCTTCAAACTAGTAACATTAGTCTCAAGTACTTACTGACTCATGTATCTGTGGTGCACCAGGTGCCTCTGTTGTCTTTGGAACATCAACTGAAGTTGAAGTTAGTCACCTACACTAGTCCCAGATTTAACCATCATTTTTGTGTGGTGGCTGGAGAGGCTGGTGGGTTGGCAATCTACTTGTTGAACTCAACTGTTTGTTGGTTGATGGATTTTATGTTGCCTTTATACATTGTATGCATTTTGCATTAGACCTGCAGCTTGTTGTTGTTGCTGCTGCTAAGCCCCGGTTTCCACCTGCCGTAGTGGAAACCGGGGCTAAGCAACATGGGTTGTTGGCTTAGTGGTGGGGACGAGTGTTTTTGTTGCTATCTGAATGAACTTTGTGGGTTGTGTGGCAGTTAACAAATGGCCACTGGGGTATGCAGTATAACTTTAATTGTGAATACCAGAATATTGAAACTTATAGCGTGTTCATGTTCCTCAGCCACACTGCAAAGCACCAACCAGACGCGTGCAGGGATAATTTCACGTGGAAGAGGAATGTTTTGTAAGGGAGAAATGATGGGGATTGTTCACTTGCCCATAAAAACAATGCAGTGTATATGTTGTGACTCTTGTGTCTTGGAAGTGTCGGTGGGCCTGAAGGCAGGGCAGAGCACAGGCTGCGTCCACATCAACACCGCGGAGATGGCGCACAAGGCACAATACATGACCACCGGCAAGGATATGAAACCCGAGAGATTGAGGTACTTTAGCTGGGGCTGGAGCTCCAGCCGCTGTCACCGCAGGCAAGGCATCTTGATGGAGTTGGCCTGCCTGACTTATGTAGGCTCCCTCGTCGGCGTCTGGCACACAGGTTATTTTGGCGACTGCAAACTGCTTGATTCTATTCAGAGGAGATGGACCAGAAACATTGATCAACTCTGTTATGGACTATGGTGGTCATTTGAGAAGCAGGGATTGGTTTTCTGTAGGGTCAGTTTCTGAGGGCAGACCTGATAAAATACTGAATAACTTTGCATGGCAAGTCATAGGATTTGCTAAATGCCTTCATTAGCTGAAAGAGATTATACTAAGGGTCATTTGCTGATAGTGTTTCCTCCTTGCTCCTCTGATGCCCACAGTAGGTTATTCGATGAGAGAGGAGTTTGTGTGTGGAATGGCTTGCCTGTTGATGTAGAGCAGTTAATGGATATCACACAATATAAGCAAGCCCTTGCTTATCTGATGCAAGATGAATTTCAAAATTTTGACTAGCCTGCCAAAGTTTTAATTTGAACATAGTAATTTAAGTAGCTATGCATACTGTGATATAGCTACACAATTTTTCATACGTGCTTCTGAGCAGCGGTAGTACCTGGTGGCTCTGCTAGCTTTGTTGCAGTATGTCTGAATATCTTTCTACGTGTTGAATGTTGTTGGTGTGAAATGCCCTCAGTATTCATGTCTTGTTGGGTCCCTGCCCATTGCAGGTTCACAAGGTTTACCACCTTGCATGGCAAGTGAGGCAGGAGTGACTGGAATGGCCTTCTCTTATGCACGATAACAGCGCAGGTGTGCAAGGTTGTGGGGGCGGAGTGCTGGGCATATTGGTGGTCTTGTCGGCAGTTGGGCTGGAGTGGTTGGCGCTGGTTTGGAGTGTGGCTTTTGTCTTGCCAATCTGAGTGAGCAGCCTGTTTTCTGTGGTCTGTATGAGAGGCTTACACTTGGACACCAACACATGGGAATTGAAGGGAGTTTAAATTATGCCGTTAATGTTAGTCTCTTACAATTTTCTTACCTTTGCATCCTCCTTCAGCAGTGCCACACACCCCTGAGGAGCAACAAAGCTGGAGGAGGTCAGCACAGCCATGTGTGCCAATTTAATATTGAGAACAGCCATGTAATCACATGTTTAGGAATTGGAATTGGTTTACACCATCGACTATCATGTGAACAAACAGTATGAATGACATGAAAAAAAAATGGATAGCGTTTACAGGGGTGACTCCCCAAGGTCGGAAACACGGGGTGACTGCCCGCACCCCCCTTTTGGGCACCAAGACGTCAGAAATGCCACCATTTGATACAAGGCTTGAAAGAGCAGGTCTTCGTTAGTAAGTATCAGCTACTTATAGAAATTCCATATGTGCACAGAATTCATGAAAAAGCGCCAAAGTGAAGGTGTGTTTTTCAGGTCCCTGATGATTTTCGTTCGGAAAAATTTGACGCTTTGCAAACTTTGATGCTGTGTCTAGGGTTCCCATTGGATTAGGACCAAATTTGGGGGTGATACTCGGAATATGATGTAGTTCGTTGCATAGAAAGGATTTGAAAGAAATGTAAACTTTAGTAGATATTACAAATATACAACTGGAGGGAGTTGCCTCAGGTGAAAAACGATCGGGGTTGGCTCCCCGCACCTATTTTGTTTTTAAATATCTTTGTTTTTTTTTAATGAAAAGAAGTTCAATGCAGTTTTTTTGCACATATGACATTTGGGAGTAAATGACTTACAATAATGACACCACAGCTAATTTCAAAATGCGTAACTTATTTTATAATGACCCAATGTTTATAACACAAGGTGACAAGTCTAGGCCTAAGTGTTAACCTTTTGTTTAATGCCCAGGAACACTATTTATCATCACATTTCCATATCAAGATAACAATACCTTACCTAGCATGACTTGTACTCATGTTTATGCAATAAGTTTGCTATGGAATTGATGCAATACATTTTTTAAACGTTCTATCATATCATTCAAAATATAGTTTTTTTCGTAGTATTTGCTTATTTACTGATACTTTAGGGTCATAATTAGTTTAGAATGTGGAGAAATGACTTCCAGTGAAGTTAGATTGCAATTATTGAAGAAAAACTTTGTTTCCTGCGGCAAAATTGGGGAATAAATCCTTTGAGTCAGGTATGAGGTCAGCAAAAGACGAGCATCAAAAACACCTGTTACAGACATAATAATTTACTTCACATTTTATTTTAAGCAACTGATATATACTGATATAGGCATGCTCTTTGGATTGTTACTCTCAACTTTTGATTTGCATTTCAATTTTTGATAAATGAGGGTGCAGGAAGTCACCCCGTTCTAGATTGCACAATTGGGCATGGGTTTGAGAACATTACGTGCGTTTTCATTGCTGAATATTAAGAACCGAACCAGCCGTGCGCCTCAGAAGCTACGATTGGCACATCTAGACCTTCGCGTGCGCTCGCAGAGTATATTTGTTGTGTTACGTGCGCTACTTCAACTTGATACTGGCAAATATATACACAGCGGAGAGCTAAAGGTGCGACCGCCACGTAACTACAGCAGAATTACATGTGTGTAGAGTTTGAGATGACCGCACATAGACGCAAACGTCTTTCACTAACCAGGCGTCCTACAAAAGAGAATGTAACATCTAGATGATACTCTTTCATATGGTAGTTATAAATTATAATTAACAATCATTGGCAGTTCTTATTAAAAATTGCCATCACTAACAACATCATTTACATATCTCCCGACCGCACAACAGACGACGGTAATGCATAATTTTGCATTTCCACTCTGCTGTCTGTTCCGTGAATGGTGCAGCAAAGTTGTTTACCAAATGTGTGTGACGTCGTTGTTCGTTTTCATCTATTGTTAAAATGCAGTTACCCATGTTAAATTGATGTTCAAATCATGCATGGAGTAATTTAATTTGCAGTTGAGCTATTGTTGCATCCATACTAAAGACTGATGCACTCTATCACGACTAATATTACACAATGTTTTGTGAATCGCTAAATTCTTGTTCTGCCGCCAAAATATGCGATATTGGTCTTAGTTCGTTTCTCTAATCAACAGCTGACTATCGTCGATTTGGCCTGTACGGTCAAAGAAATTAGCTATTAGTTCTTCAATGATAGTGATGTGCAGTGGTTTGGAATTTTTGTGTGTCAGCTTGAATTGATATGCTTTGGAGGGAAATGCGCGCATAAAATTGTAGCAGAATCAACTGTTTGAAGATTTGTTCACGTGCGATGTACTGTTTTGGCGTGCGATATTCTGGAAAGGTGTCTTCACGTGCGCTTCATCTCAAAATTTCACGTGCGCATCAAATATTTCTTATCAATGTTCGCGTGCGCTGCCCGACGAATTGTGCAAACTGGACCCCGTTTGATGCGGGAAGTCACCCCGTTTGGTGCGGGAAGTCACCCCGATTGGGGGCCATAGCTTGCGGCAGTTTTTAGTAAACGACTTTTTTTTGGGTTGATGATAGAATGTTGAAAGTTACGGTGCTGCATGATCATTATAGTAGCTATACACACCATATATACAAAGTTTCTTGGCCGAGTACTTTGAGTTATTTCAAAGTATGCGCAATATGCAGGGTCACCCCAGTCAACGCTACACAGCATCAAAGTTTGCGGAACATAGATTTTTCCAAACCAAAATCATCAGAACCCTGAAAAGCGTATCATATACAAGTAGCTTATACTCGCTAAGAAAAACCTTCTCTTCCAAGTCCCGTAGTCAAATAGTCCATTTCCAACGTTTAGGTGCCCAAAAGGAGGGTGCGGGGAGTCACCCTGTGCTGCCAACCACTGGGAATCACCATGGTCAATGCTATATGCAAAGATATTGAGGAATCATAAATGACACATCTAGACCCCAAAGTTATCTCTAGCTCCTGGCAACTATTTTTCAATTACTGCAATCTTATTTGCAGGTATTGGAAAAAAATTGGAAACAATTGTCAGGAGACTGACATTAGGTCAGTGGAAAAATCTAGGCATTAATAGATCAACCCTACTCTGCAGCAGATGCAAGACCAAAACTCTGCAGAACATTACCTCAACTGCCCAACCCAGTTAAGAAAGTGTGACTGTGATAATGACTAGATTCAATAAATTATAAACACAGCAGATATTTCTTAGGCCATTTCTAGATATTCAAGTAGCACAGTGAAGGGTATTTGGTTGAAAAATATGTTCACCAATCAGAGTAAGATCATTGTCAACAGCAGTGCCACTTACCAGCGTAATCATTTAGCTAAAAAAATATGCTCCAGGGAAACTAGATTAGGTCGAATAATTGTTCAAACTTTTTTCATTGAACTGAAATAGATTGTCAGAAACAAATCTCTCCAGAACAAGTGTCAGAGTTAAATAATCATTCCCCAAGGGTACAACAATGGTGCCAGTTCAGACGGATTCAGGATTTCAATAAGATTAGCTCTCCTAAAGAGACTCTGGATTATGCAATGCACCAAAACATTTGTTACATAGTGAGGCACGATAACAAAACTGAGGGCAACTGATCTAGTATGCACCTGTACCGCAGAACACTTAACAAAGTAGGAGGAGAGTCAACCACAAATAACTTAAAATGTCCCCTTGTAATATGAAAAACTAATCAATAGGACCGTACTGACCTTGCAGCAGTTTCAATTTCTCAATCAAGATTTAATGCACAGACCTAAAACAAATCCGCAGACGACCATATGAACACAGTCAAATTTGCCGTCAATGAAACCATCTCACAAACGTAAACAGAGCGTCCTGACAGTGTTGCCAATTACTAGTTATTTGAAATATTCAATCAAACAGGAATAAGAGGAGATAATCACAAATGAAACACGAATCTTGCGAAAGGGTAATTTAAAACCTGTCATTCTATAAACAATTTTTGTTTCATAATTAGAAATTATGCACTAGGTATTTTCAAATGTGATCTAGAGGGCGCTGGTGCAGTTGGCGTGGAAAAAATATTTTCTCTGATGAAATTTTATAAATTTATTTTGAGATATAATTGCTGAATGATTACTAGTGAAAATTTCATGAAAACACTAGCTTTGCTTGGGCAATATCAATGACCAACATATAAGCCGGTCTTCATATAAATATATCCCTCCGTTGATCTATTTTCGAGCTACCTAGAGATGTGTAATATCGTAATCAAATAAACAGTATTTCCAAATTCATTTTGTACATTGTAGAAATTATTCAATTGATTTCGACCCCTAGTAATTTAAATGCGCAACACAGAAAACAAAATTTTCAAAGGTTTTCAGAGTAGACTGTATTATTTAACCACGAACGTGATCCTTTTTTTCAATGCATACAATATACCGACTATGAATGTCTCAGAAGCTGCAGTCTGACTGTCTGGGTTTTTATATTCACTTGCATGTTAAACAAGTTGCACATGGACAACTCATCCGGATGACATGGTGACTTGAACCAAACACACACCTAACAGAACCTACCTTCACTGACGTAGTGAGCCATTTTTGGTCCGGTATAGTTACGTTTAATTTTGATTTGAGCCTCATTTCCTCCAGAGCCTCAACGTGAGTCATAATATGCTCCCCCGTAGGGCTCGATGATCATTGATTCCAGTAGGCTCGCACGCCTAAGTGTGCGAGGAAAAAACAAAACAACACTTTTAGCGTTAGCAAAAATTTGAAAATTTTAGCAATGTCGGACGCACGCTGATGCGCAAAAAAAAACTTACTCAAAACAGACTTCCGCTTTTAGTCCTTTATAACTTAAAGAGTGATATGTACGCATCCTAGTGCGTACGGGTAGCATCGTCGAGATTAGTACAAGGTCAGTGGCTACACGGGCAAATTCAGCTCCGACAGCAACGCAACACAATATTTATAGCTACGTGGCTTAGTTGTATAAATACAATTTATTTATTTAGGTAAGATAAAGACTCAAATGAAACAAAACAAATCTTCGCCTCCAACCCCTCAGAACCTCATGAGTAATATGTTCATACACCAGTGCGCACAGATAGTATCATCGAAATTGGCGCAAGGTTCACGGCTACTCGGACAAGGTCAGCTCAGACAGCAACGCAACACAAAATTTACAGCTACGCGATCCAGTTGTATTGGTACAATATATTTACTCAAGTAAGATAAAGATTCAGATGAAACGAAACGAAACCTCGCCTCAAACCCCTCAGAACCTCATGAGGAATATGTCCACACGCCAGTGCGCACAAATAGTATAGTCGAAATTGGTACAAGGTTCACGGCCACACGGACAAAGTCAGCTCCGACAGCAACGCAACAAAATGTTTACAGCTACGCAGTCTATTATATTCATAGTAAAATTCATTTATTCAGGCAAGATAAAGACTCAGACAAAATGAATCTCAGCCTCCAACCACTCAGAACTCCAAGAATAACATGCACGCGCGACAGTGCGCACAGACAGCATTGTCGAAATTGCTACAAGGTCTATGGCTTCACAGATTAGATATACTCCAACCGCAACTCGTCACAAGGTCTCATAGCAGCACAGTTCAGGTCATCCCCAGAAACTGCATATGGTCCGTGCACGCGCGAGCGAGCATAGACTGAAGAAAAAATACCCTTTCACAAAATCACAAACACAAACTCCCGCACAATTAATCCGGCGTTATAATATTATGGATCGTGAAATAGTAGGAGCAGGTTCGTCATGGGCAGAAAAACTGATCAGATTATTGATTTCGCACTGATTGTTTAAGGGGATAGGGCGGGGGGAGGAAGGCATTTGGTCCCTTGGGTCTCAGAAGAGCCCGATGAATCCCGTAGGGTAACCCATGTCCCTCGGGTCTTCCCAATCTCCCCGAGTTCCTCGAGACCCCTCACCTCAGCTCATCTCGGCTTGTCTCGAATCATTTCGGTCAATTTCGGCTCGTAACGACCAATCGACTTGCCTCAACATGTATCGACTGATCTCGACGCCCCTCGACCAGCCTCGACACGACCCTCGCCCTCTGCACCAGCAATCCATGGACAGTAATGTTAATTGTTCTACTCAAGCATCTCACATAAACATTTTTCTTTGTATGGGTTTTACAGCGCTGCGAGGGGGAACAGAGGTTGCAGAATTCAGAAGGGCCTCTTAAGGGTCCCACAGTTTCTCAAAAGAGTCCTAAAGAGTGTCCCAAAGGGCCGCAGAAAGGTCCAAGTGGATCCCCCCAAGTCCATCAGGTCTCCTAAGTCTCCCAGGTTCTCGAAACCTCGGGTCCTCGAGTCCCGCGGGTCCCACAAAAACCTCCCCTCCCTGGGTCACCTTGTCTCAACCAACCTCGATACATATAATAATAATAACCAATTCAAAATTATCAGTATGAAAAAAAGGGCAGAGTAAAATAATAGAGCACAAGCAATAAGAAATAATAAAATACTAAAATAAAATGTTAATGATCTATCAAAAACAAAATCATCTATCCACTACAAGGTTACGTTTAAGATGTGCCAGCTTATAAAGTAGCTACGGCTTCCTTACTCCTATTGGCAGTTGGTAGACACTCTGTCCCATCTTACTTTCTGCTGTGTCTACACTACGGAGCAATTTTGTACTCCTTTAGAGGTATTTAACAACACTTCATCAAGATACTTATGTTTACATATAGCTATTATTTATTTGTGTTTAAGTATATTGATTTCATAACAAATGAGAGCATGTCAGCAACTTGTAATCTGGTTTTGTAGAGGTCATCAATTGGCCTTAAATTATCCTATTAACACTAAACACATTATACGGGCAGCACAAGCATCTATTACTATTAAGCAATCGCATCTTTTGATCTCATTGTTGCATCTCTCTGTAGGTAGCTACAGCATTTCCGTTCAGCTAGTATAAACTGCTTCCAACCATAATGGCAGAGCAACAAAATATTTATTTTGGTTAAAAAAATGTGTATACCCACGCACAAAAGCCATGGAACATGCATTAAAAGGAAAAAATGATTCAGAAAAATACCTTGACACAAATATGGCAACAACGCCTTCCGAACGACAAAGCTGAGCTGGTTTTTTCTTAACTCTCCGCAGACAGGGACAAAAACATAGTTCTCGTGGCAGTTAGTTTATTATAAACTTGCATACATATACGGGCGAGGAGGTTCTAAATGGTGAAGGAAAAGAAACAGTGGCCACAGAGGCAAAGAAAGACACCAGCCGAAACTAAATATTTTCTGTTGCAGGCCCTACGTATTTTTGTTTGTAGCTAGATTACCTTGGCCAGTGCAACGTAGATTAAGAGGCTTTCCTTGGACTTTGCTCCACAGAAGACAGGTGAGAATAATTTTGTTTAATATGTGTTGTCCCCAGTGTAGAGCAGACTAATAAATACAGTTGCAGATTTCTGCAGCAAGACACTCCTGTAAATACCTAGATGCAAGATTTCAACTGTATTCAAAGGCATAACAGTTAGCTATGGAGAATTCCTCGGTCAAAGGATATAATACGATTTTCATATTGGTATTATGATAACATGATAGCAATCTTTAGATCTGAGTAGCACCCCACCTTGATCCATGCCTATGTATAGATATATAGCTCTATAGTGTAAATAACATTTTTTAACGGGTGACATCTCTTGCAACTATTCTACATCCAGAATGCATATTCTGGGACACAAAACTAAAAATTGAAGTGAGTAACATTCATGCATTATGGAGCTTAAGACTTCCATTTTTTATTCCTGGTAGCTACACCCTTTGTGGTATGATATTTTCTTTCTTGTGATATCCATTTTTATTACATGCACCCAATCTGTTTGCCTGTATGAGGCAAGCAGAATGGTGTGTTATTATCCCCCATGTGACACATTGTTTAGCCATATATTTTTCATGTACAGCCTTCATCCCTGTTGCAACTAAAGGCCTACAAGGGGAAACCATCTTCAGGCAAGACGAAAACCGAATTCTCGTCTGACCGAACTTACATTTTTTTTCCAAAAATCCCCCAAGGACTACTCGCGGTTATTGACGCCACCGGGATTTTCTTGCCGGCTTTCCTATCGCCCTTCTTTTTCCTTTCTATATCACCTTTGGATGTCTTCATTCAGTTAAGTTGGGATCAATACCAAAGAGAACTTATCATCGTCTGTCATTGTCCTTGTGTCTGTTTTTTGGTGCTTGCCCATAATACTCAACCTCATTTGCAAAAAAAAGATAGCATAACTTGGAGTCAGATTGTCCCTTGCAATTGAAAACACCGTGTTCACTTGAATTATTATCGCTCACAAAAGCTCATTACTATTAATAATTTGGTTTGTCAACGGGCACTTGCCCATAATCAATATATATAAATATATTACCAACCTCACCAAAGTTTACTTTATGCGTATTTCTAGTCAGATTGCTTGCATTATTGTTCAGCGGTCTGCAATGACTTTTCAGGTTGCGGATAAGTAGCAGTGGATGATAACGATACAAAACACGGTTTTGTTTGGTGTATGGGAGTTTGCAAATGACCTTTCAGCGGCGCGAAGGTAAGTGACGCGAAGGTGGGCGGCGCGAAGGGAACGGAGGTGGATTACTCATTCGGACGAACGGACAGCTTTCGGATATTCATAAAATATAGGTTATATATCTTAATAGGTTATGTAAATAGAACACTACCATATAAGTTTCTTTTGGTATTTATATCGCATTTCAATGCTGGGCATACTGTAATGCAATTTCGTTTCATGTCATGTTGCATATATGCATTTTCAATGCCCATGTAACATAGGCATAAGGGGTATAGATAACAAACATTTATATGACACTTTTTTATTGATAATAAATTTAACAGTTACGTAGTAATTTAGATGCAACAATAAAAGTCAAACCACACATATATTCTGCTTGCACGAATGTTGATTTCCGGACACGTTCATGATGAATTTTTCAACCTTGGTATCATTTCTACGTCGTTCGCTGTTGATCAATTTACGCGTAGCATAGATTCAATTAGTTTATTGTTATTTTCTGCGATTGCATTATCAGTACCCTTGCCCTCTGCTTTAGTTACTCTTGCAGTAACTTCTTCTTCCGTTTTCTCTGTTGTGAGCTATCAGACGCAGAAAAAGATACAAAATAAACAGATGACTGGAACATTCCTTCAAAAGGAGAAAGAACATGTTATGGATTTTCATGATGCAAATTATTTGTTCAGTGTGAATAGGATTGTCTCTAACAATGGAAGCATTTCGTTATGATTCTCTTGTTTTGTAAAAGTAGGTGACATTGCACTTCCATGTTACATCCATGTTCACATCAGTATCATAACCCAGAAGTATAATTAACTCATTCGGAGGTGGGTTGGTAGGTTTATCGTGGACCCTTCTGGTCAGAAAGACCTAATTAATTAATTAATAAATGCCGACAGAGCTTACACACCAAGGATTTGAAATAACACACAATATGGTATTTTAAAAAACTCAATTTGTACTGTGAAGAAAGAATGGTGATGAAGTTGATTAATCGTGACTCATCACGATCAAGTCATGTCGAGTGTTTGATTCTTCTTTCCCTAGTTTTATTAGGGCTTTATTTTGGAATCTTCTTTCCCTAATTTTATTTAAGGTCATGCTCATGCCAAGTTTCTTGAGTCCAGCACTGGAAAGAGGCCGGTAGTAGCTGCAAGAAAACATTGTATCAGGAAAGGCACTTTTGATACAAGTCCTTCCCGCCACCCGTTACCACTGTGTTTACCGTGGCCACGGGGTTTCCATAGCGGACAAAGCATCAACAAAAGCTTGCCACGTCACTGTAGAACTACCAAAGATCTCCAAGCTTAGCATTTGGCTATGCCTGGGGAACCCCGGTAGAACACTCAGACAGACACTTCATGCAGTATTTATGAGAAATGAAAAAAAAATCGTGGAGCATTTATAGTTAAATAATAAGATGACGTCTGATTGCTTGCTCCCGATTCCACAGCTTTACCTATCTTCCATCATAATTTTAGGAAAGGCCTCACAAATTGGGAGGTCAACGCTCGAGCACTTGCCGAGCTGGGATAAGAGAATGGATCCAATTAGGAAAATTTAATATTTTAAACATTCGAATTATCTCAGACCCAAATCCTAATACAGCTACATCCAAGATTATAAGGTGCTTTTTAAAAAGGAGCAAGTTGTCTCAACTTTATTCTTATTGAAAACATGGAATATAATTTCCTCGTAGAGCCTTTTAAATTCTGACCCTAGTCTGAAACTTTTTCAAAGTCAGTCACTACTGACTTAAGAACCTTAGCTGCAATTGGAATGTCAGTGGTATTATATATTTACCTTGTTGAGGATCGTTGGCAATTATGTTATTTCATTCTAAGGAGCAATGTCTCCTATCTCATTCTCAAATGGGTCCTGTAGGTTTATATTTTGGTGAAGTTTTATACTATTTAAGTGAGTCAAGATGGTATCCTACTCTGAAATGAATAAGAATAAAATTAAAAACCTTCACTCAGTCACTAGAAAGTTAGAAATGTTTCACTTGCAGCGCGGACAAGTTGTAATGTTCACTTGACAAAAGTTATAAGTAATTTAATTATCCCGCAATCAGCCACACTGGCTTGCATCCCGAAAAATAATAAACAACGTTGGTACAATGGTTCGTCCGTAAACCGTTCTGCGGTGTGTTTCCAACATACTTGCTGGATGATTTCTGATAACAATTTTTTAATAATTTGTTGTGTTTGAAAATGTCTCTTGGCATTGTGTGTAGTTGTTCCGGAATCATTAATAACGTAATAATTCCCTGTTTTGCTATATTTGTTTGTATATGACTGTACCTAC